>OZ005662.1:163114868-163282368 GCA_963930645.1 Salticus scenicus
AATATTAATATAATTTTAAAGTGACGATGATAAAAATTTTACATAGTGTGTGTTATGTACATTTTATTAGAACTTTTTGTGTGGTATATATTTAATTACTATCAATTAAATTGCACAGGTGGCATTGTAACAATAAAAAAAAAAAAAAAAAAAAAAAAAAAAAATGATGAAAATAAAATTGTGCTGCATTCAAGTGAGGTTGATGCTTTATAGAAGTGATAGTAAATTGTAAACTTTTAAGCAATTTTGCTATAAATTGAAAAAAATAATATTCAGAATATTAGACAAATTCTTATTGATGCTTAAAGGAGAAAAAAAAAACAGATTTCTTATAACTAGTCGATTTATAGTCGATTACGTATATTATTAAATGCATTCGAACAAGAAGAATTTATTTAAATTAAATGTCAGTGGTACGATTGGGTAAAATTAGGACAGAACGCATGCGCAAAGGGCAGAATTTCTTGAAGTTCTTCATATATATATATATATATATATATATATATATATTATATATATTTAAGAATAAATAAATTTTCACTTACCGATGCAAAATATTTTGATGGATTAAAGGAGTCATTTTTAGACAAAACTGCAACCTATACTTGATAAAGTTATGAAAAATCAAAGGCCGTATCACTTTTTACTTCCATTACCCTACTACCGTAGGTAATGGAAGTATTGTATTCGGTCTAAAAATTCGATATCGGGTTTTCACCTGATTTGCACGTTTTAAGGTCCCCTGAGTCCAAAAAAGTGGTTTTTAGCAATTGGTCAGTGTGTATGTATGTGTGTGTGTGTGTATGTATGTGGAGAATCTTCTGGCTATTATAGCTCAGAAACTAATAAAGATAGAGCTACGAAACTTTAGAATTGAAATACGTCTGGTGTACAGATGAAATTTCCAAATTTTGGTGAAAATTGAAAAACCGGAAGTGGGACATCGGAAACCGGAAGTGGGACCGTAAGTCCGTATCTCAAAAACGGCTCTAACGATTTTCTTCAAACTTGCTATATAAACACTCTATTAGATATCCTTTCGAATGATGTAGTTGGTTAGTTCAGGAAAATTGATAGGCGTCCTGTATAAATAGCTCAATTTCAGACCTCGCAAGGGTGTTCCTTTAAAAACGGTTGTACGGATTTTTTTCAAACTCGCCATTTTAACTCACTTTTAAATATGCTTTTGTATGTAATTATTGTTTTCCTGTCAATAATTGAGTTTAACCGGAAGTGGGAGATCGGGAACCGGAAGTGGGACCGTAAGTCCGTATCTCAAAAACGGCTCTAACGATTTTCTTCAAATTTGCTATATAAACACTCTATTAGATGTCCTTTCGAATGATATAGTTGGTTAGTTCAGAAAAATTGATAGGCGTCCTGTATAAATAGCTCAATTTCAGATCTCCCAAGGGCGTTCCTTTAAAAACAGCTGTACGGATTTTTTTCAAACTCGCCATTTTAACTCACGTTTAAATATGCTTTTGTATGTAATTATTGTTTTCCGATCAATATATGATTTTTTGTAAAAGTTGGTATCTCAAAAACGGCTCTAATGATTTTCTCTTTAGGTCACTTTTATGTTTTCTGATCACATTATCTCTCAAAAATTTATATAATACGTGTAATAGTGGGTAATGGAAGTCGTGAGGTTGTTACACACCAGATTTTTTTTTTTACTTTCTCTTACACATATACATTAAAAGTATTGTTTTGGAGTCAAATTTTCGAAATTGAGTTTTTGTTATATCTACACGTTTTCGGATCCCGCGAATTCGATAATCATGTTTAAGCAGTTGGTCTGTGTGTGTGTCTATTTTCAGCATATCTCAAGAACAAATAGTAGCAGGAAGTCCAAACTCGGTATTCTAAATCTGTATCCTATAGTAATACTACACTAAGCTTTTTCCTGAGATTAAGCGAATGGTTCGTGTACAAGGCCCTCCAAGAGAATTCAAATACATTATACGTCTGTGGGTGAAATTTCTGGTAAATACAGTGTAACATCTATAGGCGGCCTTACAAAATTGAATGAACATATTTTTTACTTTCTCTTACCCACAAGGTAGAGAAAGTATTGTTTTTGGATCAAATTTTCGAACGCGAGTTTTTGTTATATTTACATGTTCTGAGGTCCTCTGAATACGAAAATCATGTGTTTAGCAAATGGTCTGTGTGTATGTCTGTGTGTCTGTCTGTTATCAGCATATCTCAAAAACAAATTATGGCAGAAAGTTCAAACTTGGTATTCTAAATGTGTATCATATAAGGATGCTACACTAAGCTTTTCGTTAAGATCAAGTTGCCTCCCCTCTCGAGGGGAGTAAATTTTCATGATGGGTATCTTTCAAAAGAGCTTGCCAATACCTTTAAAACGAATGGTTGAACCATCGATCTGCGATAAATTAAAACAAAGTTATCGAATTTTTTTTACTTTTAACAAAAAAAAAAAAAAAAAAATTTTTTTTTTTTTTTTTTTTTTTTTTAAATATTGAGAATAAAATGGACTTTTTTTTTTTAAATATTTAGTGTTATACTACTTCTCTAATATGGAAATCGTCTGCATTATCATAAAAGATAATTTTTTTAAATAATAATTTTAATAATTTTTTTTTTTGAAAACAGAATTATTTTTTAATAGCCGAATTAAATTCTATATAAAAGTAGGTGCATTAATGAAACGGGGGTTGAGGGGGGGGGGCAGTAACCCCCCTCTACACAGAACTAATTATCATATAAAACTCTTCCGAAGCCTAATTTGAATTGTTTAACACAGGTTTACATAACAGTACTCGTAATCTTACCTATTAATCTGCAACCTGTATTTATAGTATTAAATTTCAGGGTAAGAGAAAGTCGTGTGAGTGACACACCAGATTATTTTATATGCATGAAAGCATGTTTTGTGTAGATATAGAAATCATTCATCATTCGTTTAGAGGGCTACCCATAGTATTTGGATATATTACGGCTATACCTAGAAAGAGCTGGAAGTTTATTTCATTTTGTGTTAGGTATTTTTCTTGTAATATTAAATTTAAGCAAACAATGTGACGTACATATAGTTTATAGACAATATACAGGGCTACCCAAAATTAAGCAAAATGTTCTTTTTTATTGAATGTAATTGATGAAAGGGCTTTGCTACCTTTTACTATGTCAACGACCACTGCTCAGGAAGGAAAATAAATTTTTGATATCCATACTGTAAATAAAATATTTTTTGGTGTTATAGTTTTAACTCTGGGTTTTTTTTTTTTTTTTTTTTTTTTTGTATAATATCATACTTGAGGTGCTTTGAATGCGAAAGTCCAATTCTTAGAGGTTGATCTGAATGTATATCTGTTATCAGCATAATTTAAAAACAAATAATGTTGAACATTTAAATTTGGTATTTTGAAGTTCGTATTAAATTGCCACTTGAAAAATTTGATCAAGATTAGCAAGTATAAAAGAAAATTAATAGGGTAAGTGCACCAGTGATTGACACTTTTAGAGAAATCTCTGATGTTTTTAATGTTCTAGTCATCAGAAAATATTTTTAGAAATCTTAAGTTAGTACATGTGGCATAAAAAACATTCAGAACCACATATATGTTAAAATATGTACATTTGGTAACAATTATTTTTTTTTTATGAATTTTTATTTGACACCCACTCAATGTTCCAGTAATTGACACTACCAGTTTTCTTTTATCAGTAATTTGTAACCTATGTTCCAGTGTTTGATACTGC
Organism: Salticus scenicus; assembly: GCA_963930645.1. Lineage (NCBI taxonomy): Eukaryota > Metazoa > Arthropoda > Arachnida > Araneae > Salticidae > Salticus > Salticus scenicus. Next base: position 163,118,604 of record OZ005662.1, read on the forward strand.
TAGTTATTCATTTTACCAGTTATTAGCACCCTATGCTCCAGTGTTTGACATAAAAAGTTAAAATTCTTATATGTAAAATATATTTTATTATTTTTCTTATTTATTAATTACTTCGGGATAGATGTCAATTACTGGAGCATGCCAATCACTGGAGCACCTACCCAAACAGTCTTTTTTTTTTTTCTTTTCATAAACGTATGCACTATAATTTGAACGGAAGGTTGATGGGGACGGTAACCCTCCTTACACAAAATAATATGCCAAACAAAATATGCCTATGCTATTTTAGATTATTTTTAAAATAGACTGAACTTCAATATCTTACCTTATTCATCTTATGATGTAATCTGCAGTCTATCTTAATAATATTGAGATGAATATTAAGAGGAATTAGTGTGTGTGACACACCAGATTATTTTCTATAAGTATATTAGAGTTCAAACATATGCCACAATACGAAGTCTCCCGATCATGAACATGGCATAAATTAGTTTAAGATAATTGTTCAAGGTATTCAATATTTTTAATTGTAAAGAAAAAATTAAAATAAAAATTGTTTCAAAATATCTGAATATTATATTTCAAGATATCTGAATTGGAAAGACTTTTTATTTCATTTCGTAGATTTTAAGTGATGTATTTTTCGTACATTCCGTAAGTTATGCAGAAAGAAAGAAAAAGCTTTGGAAATTGTATCTGTGAGAGTGGATAATTTTGATAGAAAATAATCTCAGAATGCTATTTTTGATGGAATTTTTTGAAATGCTTCATGCGAATGAAAAAAAAAAAAAAAAAAAATATATATATATATATATATAATAATAATTAATACTCTATTTTAAAGTATTTCAAGAGACAGAGAGAATAATAACACAACGTAGTTAGTTCAAAATACTTTAATTAGATAACATATTTTCAGATTAAGTTAAATCACTACAATTTTAATAATTATGCTGAAAAGAAATTTTATTTTATTTGGGTTGAATTAAATTCATTGAAATTAAAATTATATAACAAAACATTTAAAATTTCTCCTTTAATATTTAATTATTTAATAAAAGCAGTTTATTAATTTTTTTTATGAATAATAATAATAATAACTTTTCCATTCATATCTCATCATTTATTATTATAATTATTAGCATTCTCCATCACCGATAAAAAAAACTGTAAAACCAGTTTTCCAACAATATAAATAGAAACACAGAGAAAGTCACATCTGCTAAACGTCGATATTCTGAATTTTTTGGTATACGAAAGAAGAGAAGCGACACATTAACTGTTAATTAATTAATAATCTTGTGTGGCACTTTCTCTTACCCCAGATTACTAAACACATTATAGTTTAAGATGGAAAAAGTGGTTATTGTAATTGAACATTTCCAACGTACGTTTAAAACATTTGAAGGCAGTTTTAGAAACAGTTTTATTTGACATAGGGTAGGTGCTCCAGTAATTGACATCTATCGCGAAATAATTAATAAATAAGAAAAATAATAAAATAATATATTTTACATATAAGAATTTTAAAATTTTATGTCAAACACTGGAGCATAGGGTGCTAATAATGAATAACTAGCAGTGTCAAACACTGGAACATAGTGTGCCAATTACTGATAAAATGAAAAACTGGCAGTGTCAATTACTGGAAAATTGAGTGGGTGTCAAATAAAAATTCATAAAAGAAAAAAAAAATTGTTATCAAATGTATATATTTTAACATATATGTGGTTCTGAATGTCTTTCATGCCATATGTATTAACTTAAGATTTCTAAAAATATTTTCTGATCACTAGAACATTAAAAACACCAGAGATTGCTCTAAAAGAGTCAATCACTGGTGCATTTACCCTATATATAATAGGTTTTTAAAAATCCCTACCGAATCTTATTTTAAATGAAATTAATATTTGCAGTTCTTATGAAGATTTGAAAAAATATATATCCATATAAATATGGTATTTTTCAACAGATATTAGTTTTAAGGCGAAGGTAGACATAAAAAAAAAAAAAAAAAAGAAAGAAAGAAAGAAAAAAGAAAATAGAAAAAATCATAATTATAATTATAAATCAATTAAAAAAATTACAGTTCCATACAATCTTATTTAGAGATTAAAAATTCTATATTGAAATTAACATTCACATTAAAATAATTAAGATATTATTAATTAAAACGGTTAATTAACTTTTAAAATGTAAAATGTTTCTTGCGCCTTAATCTTTGAATTAGTCTTCCAAATTATTTTTCATAGATAGCCATAGATGATAATAACAAATCTTACTTCAATCATAATCATTTTTAAAAGAAATTTTCAGTTTTATTTTATTTATTTATTTTCGAAAACATTTCGTTATTACTTTAATTTCACAATTCTAAAGTTTTAAAAATTAAAAATTGAAAATAAGGTTTGTTTTAATACATACATATAATTTTAATGACTTTTCTCATGAAGATGCAACAAAAAATGAGACACCTATGGAAAATTTTACTTATGACTTAACTACGCAAAAATTAGTTTTGAGAAAATGATGCTTAAGTATTTCATTTTACAGTAGATTCAGTATTACTTTACAAATATAAACATTTATAACAATTACAAAATTTTGAATAAACACCATAAAAGGCAAAACACTCAAAACTCAGCATAGAATGATGGGAATTGAAATATTTTTTTCGCCAATTTTACGATGGTTGGACATTTATCGAAAATATATTGAAAGCGATGCTATAATTTGGGGGGGGGGGGGGGGGGGGCTGTCGAATATTAACCATTTATGGAAATAAAGTCAAAGTTAAGGTTTTTTGAACACCCTGTATATATATGTATTGTATGCATACATACAGACTGAGACCGACAAATACACCCCGCGACAAAAAGATAGGTACAAAGGGTTTTTTCTTTGATTTTTCATAAAATTACATTATCTAAATTGTGCTTATCATTTATTATAATCATAAAATAGCACTATTCCCGGACTAATTTTTGTTTCAAGACTAATTTAGAAAAATTTTAAGACTAAAATTTTTCTAATTTAAGACTACACACCGCGACAAAAACAGAGGAACAAAGGGGTTTTTTTTAAATTTTCAAAAAATAACATTATCTAAATTGTGCTGATCATTTATTATCATAACCAAATATTGTCATATCAAAACATATTAAATATTTGAATCATATTCAAAATATTCATATTAAAAAAAAAAAAAAAAACCTTTGTTCCTATCTTTTTGTCGCGGTGTGTAGTCTTAAATTAGAAAAATTTTAGTCTTAAAAAATTTCTAAATTAGTCTTAAAACAAAAATTAGTCCGGGAATAGTGTTATTTTATGATAATAATAAATGATAAGCACAATTTATATAATGTTATTTTATGGAAAATCAAAGAAAAACCCCTTTGTACCTATCTTTTTGTCGCGGGGTGTACACAATACATATTTTCATCATGTATTTTGGTAAAATTTTAAAATACCCTTAATTCGCTTAGTAAGAATTAATGACTTTACCTAGCTATAGTGATCATGGACGGTTTAGGAACCCGCTTCAAGAATACTTCAGTGGCGTTTACTAGATGGCGTATTGTGTCCCTCGGAGTCACATGATGAGGTAGATCGCAATCATCACAGGTACAGCCTGCATCATGTAGTATAGCAAGATCCGGGGTATTCTCATCAGGGAATGTGGTAAGCAGTGATTGTATTGCTTCAGCTCTATAAAATTAAACAGAAAATACAAGAAATTAAGTATTTACAATAATAAATATAAAGTGAGAAATTAATGTTTCAACAAATTTTAATAATAAAAGCTAAAAATACAGATTGCTTTATTTATTTGTAAAAATATAATTACCAATTTTTCTAGTTTTTTATGAATACTGTTACAGTGTGATACATTCTTTATGATCTGCGTAAGGTTTATGTGAATCGTTTCTTCCCTCCCTCTTTAGGGCCGCGGTAGCCCAGTCGGTAGAGCGCCGGCCTCGTAATTGGAAGATTGCGGGTTCGGTACTCGAGCCGGCCAAAGACCGTCGTGTACACTAATGGTAGTTGGTGCACGTAAAATCTGTCGTGGCCGCCATGTTCTCATCAAAAATTATACCTTTGGGGGTCACCGAAGCGGGAGAGCCATTCCTTCCGTGGAGGATCAAAATTGTGATGGCATGTCTCCGGACCACCTTTAGGGGTGTGTCCCAGACCGTCGCCAATTGCCCATCTGCGCAGCACTAGTGCGACGCAAAACCCAACCATTCATTCAACCCTCTCTCTTTATTTTATTTTATTTTTAATAATCGTAAATGTAATCACGATTCCAATACATATATCGTTATAAACGACACTTTTCGACAATATTTTTTAAGGTATCTTACATTTCGACGTTTGTTTTTTATGTAGTGAAAAAAATGAATTCAATAAAGAATTAAGTATTTGAGTTGAAAATTAAAGAAGTTTAGTTATTCAACTGGCTGATTTCAGAATACTTTTGTATTGCTTTCTAAGAGCCAATCATTAATAATAATCACAGAGGTGAAGTTCTGAAAACGAGCTTGAGCCTAGCTGCTGAAAAGAAGTGGGGGGGGGGGATTGAGCACAGTCGCGAAAATGTCATTGAACGTACCAGCAAGAAGTTGGAAAAGAGTAATGAGCAAATGACCTAGTATCTTTGATGCATGTTGTTGGCACGAATCATTTTTATCAGAAAACCTACATTTGAGAATCTTGAAACGTTTGAAGATATGTGAAATTTAATTTAATTAGTTATTCTTTAAAGTAAATGAGTTCTTCCTCATTTCGAAGTAGATGACCTGAGCTTCATATAGGGTACATGCTTTGGTAGATTTGTTTATGAGGTAATTGCAGACGAGAACATACTATTAGCATTATAGGTGGTTTAAAAACAGACCACGACAAGTAAACGTACAGATTTAAAACCACTGGATAAGCAATCAACTTTTCAATTTTAAACGTCCAAATAGGTTAGACCATATAATATATCTCCGATTCCCACTTTTCGAAAGAAAAAGAGTAAGAAAAGTACCATCATAACTAGATCTCTCTAGAAAGTGTGGAGGAAAAATTGAAAACTGAAGAAAAGTGTGCGGCGTATTCTGCTAAAAGATTGTGAACTTGTTACACAATCGGTAACAAAAGTATCCGAAAACTAGCAAAAATTCCTATATAAAAAAAGGTAGAGTTAATACTGTTTTGTTAAATAAATCCTTGTCGAATCATGTTCTTATACTCACACTAAGAACAGGATTCGACAAGGATTTATTTAACAAAACAGTATTAACTCTACTTTTTTTTATATAGGAATTTTTGCTAGTGTTCGGATACTTTTGTTACCGACTGTACCAATAGCAAAGAGAAAGAACCCAAAGCGAAGTTAGCGCCAAGCTAACCCAAAAAGCCAAAGAAGAAATTTCAGTGACTCATACTCGGAAGAAAACTGTACAAAATTTCCCATTCATGACGACAGTCGACAATGACTATGCGGCCTTGACTAGATCAGTCTGATGGTACTGTTTTTAGACCACTAGGTGGTCTAAAAACAGACTACTACACGTCGAGATTTTAAGATTCTCGGATATACAATCAACTTTTCAATTTTCAATGTCCAAACGGGTTAAACTATATGATGTACCTCCGATTCCCACCTTTCTAAAGAAAAAGAGCAAGAGTACCAAAGACTTGCATTTACAAATGGATCTCTTTAGAAAGTGTGGAGGAAAAACTGAAAACTGAAGAAAAGTGTGGAGCGTATTACATCTAAAAGATTGTGAACTTGAAATCAAGTGTACTAGCAATAGTAAAGAGAAAGAAACCAAAAGCGACAAGCCCCCCCCCCCCCCAAAAAAAAAAAAAAAAAAAAAAAAAAGTTTAGTGACTTGGACTCGGAAGAAAACTATACCAAACTTCCCACTGATCACGACAGTGGACGATGTGGAGGTAGCCATTCCTCTGGGAGTTAAACTTACAAGGAAACATTCAAAAGATGTCGTCTTCAAAAAATATTCGAAAAAATATATGTGATTCTGCTCTTCATAAAATACCAGAAAATGAAAAAATTATCGGCTGAAATGAATTACAGCGACCACAAAACTTTTTCAAAATTAAGCATGGATTGTGTATGCCCGACACAGTATTATTGGGAGCTATGTTCTCTTAATTCTTTCATAGTTTTAGTTTCGTAGTGTTTTAAACTGTATTGATTTTGGCTTGATTAAATGAATCCCATCTTAAATCGATTCGGACAGATGGAACAAAATATGGTACATCTGATCCCGACGGAATGAATAGCAAACAATTTGTACTCCTTGGGCATCTTTCTAATGGGCCCTAGCCCGTGTTCACTGAAGTCTCGGAGAAAAGTATGTGAAACCTCGAAAGACTACACGACTAAAAATTTTAGACTAGCTTGTACCAAAACATGGCACTACAGTAACTACAACTATAAGATAGGGAAACTTTCTATCATGATTTGGTGCCAGATTGAATCAAAACTGGTTACTGCAGTAGCTGCAACTATAAGATAGTGAAACATCCTACTATGATTTGGTGCTAGCTTGAACTAAAACTGGGTACTGCAGTAGCTGCAGTACCCAGTTGTGAAACCATAGAACCATAGTTGTGAACCCATAGTGAAACATTCTACCAATCTTTGGTGTTTGGTTAAATCAAAATTGGGCACTACAGTAGCTGAAACCATAAGATGATGAAACCTTAGATTATGATTTAGTGCTTTTTTAAATAAAAAGCTCCAAATCAAGGTAGAAGGTTTCCCTATTTCATAGCTGCAACTTGTGCTGTATTAAGTTTTGATTCAACCTATCACCCAAACTTTTAACAGCGTAGAGTAACGAGCGTGATTTGGATTCAAACCCGGTATCTACCTAAATGATAACATGGACAGTAAGATGGACAGACAGACGAACCGACGTCTTAAAAAGTTTTCAATATTGTTTGACAAGCGTTAAGCAGAAAAGAAAAAAAAGTGGGAATCCAAAAGAACCTTAACTATTTCAATCACAAAATTTATTACGCATTGAAAATCTTTCACATTTTGCAAAACTGTCATAAATGCTTAAAATTACGATTGAATTCCATTGAAATCGATTATTTCACACCGTGCGATATATTATCACCCAGACGAATCATCTAAATTAGACGCATTACCTCTATTTGATAATGAATAATTGTAACAATTGTAAATTGCATTTTCATTTAATATATTTAGACTTCAGTCATTTGAAACTTTTCAATCGATGAACGCAAAATACGATTTTAAATTAAATTCGAATCATGAAATATGGGAATAATTCCCTTTAGGGCATATTTTCATAATTGAAAAATCTTTTTGTAAAAAAAATAGAACCGACTCCAAAAAGCAACTACTATTCAAACAACTAAAAAAGTAAAATAAAATAAAAAATAAATGGTATGAAATGAAACTGTAAATTGCGCCTAAAAGTATAAAATAATTTCCTTCGCCAAACAACCTATAACACTACAATTAATCATAACTTTTGAAGTCGGCGCAAAATTAAATAAAATTTAATTAGTTTTTAAAGGTTTGTCTTTAGATTGGTAGCAACAAATGCTGTTGTCTCGAATGATCCATTTTCATGTTTCCTTTATTATTTTATCACTGTATACAATTGGTCCATTAGTAGCATCTACATAGAACAGTGAACATCTTCACAATGCGGTATTTATATTTCTACGAAATTAGATCATCCTTGATGGCCTTTGAATTTGGCGATAAAAACGTAAGGCAAAAATATACACGCAAGATGTATATTTTCATAATATATATTGTACGATGTGTTGTTTCATATTCTTGATTACTCTCTTGATATACCTTATTAAAATAATCATGATATCCCAAAGAAATTAAATATGTTTGCCAGATAATTTAGCGATTTTTCGTTCACCAAGGACGTCAGATACCAGCATCTTCGCCAATTTTTGCTGCTTACGAAATCTTATTTGTTTTCATGAATCAAAATAGTTTTAGGCTGCGTTTTGCAGGTAACAATGTGAGACGTGTATTTTGAATAGGATTTGATTTTTGTATTGAATAAAGGTATCAATTTTTATTTAATTTTGCGCCGACTTCAAAAGTTATGATTAATTGTAGTGTTATAGGTTGTTTGGCGAAGGAAATTATTTTATACTTTTAGGCGCAATTTACAGTTTCATTTCATACCATTTATTTTTTATTTTATTTTACTTTTTTAGTTGTTTGAATAGTAGTTGCTTTTTGGAGTCGGTTCTATTTTTTTTACAAAAAGATTTTATTTTTCTCTTTTCAGTGAAAACTTATTCATATAGCAGAACATCAGAAGACGTTCGAAGGAAGTTTCACAAATCACAACTTCCAAGAAAAGTGACATCACTCAAAAAATGGTTTATGTCACTGAAAAATACATTAAATACACCCAATGTGAACAAAAAAGTTACATCTCCATCTAGAAAGTTATCCACTAGAGAGACAGTTGTCCCAGTTTTATTGTAGTCAAGTTATTTTTAAGTTTATTTTTCTCAAATGCTGCATTTTTAAATTGTGTCACTTTTCTTGCCTTTATTGGATAAGACCAAAAAACTATCTATTGAACGAACATACGTTAAATTAAAAAGTCTTTAGGAATGTAAAGAAAGGATACGCTGTATTCGTAACCGAAAATTCTGTTAGGCATATATATTGAACTTTGCAGTAAATACGTGTCACCCGCTGCGCTGGAAATTGCGCAGCGTAAAGTTCAAACAAAGAGCAAAATATGCATTGCAGCTGACGGACAGAAGTTTCAACATCGATACTTACACACTGCTTTTACCATTGTAGCTGCTTGCGTTCAGCAGTTAGAGTGAGAACAGACTTTTGTGAGTATCCTGTAATTTGTTTATATCTTAATGAAATCCTAATGAAACTTATTTCAGGCCAAGATCATTACGAACACAAAAAAAGTATTTAAATTAAATCATCTCTTACGAAGTTATAAGCTAACAAATTTCAACAACAACAACGAGAAACATGGTTTGTATTGAGAACCTCTTCCTTTATGAAGTCGGCTTAAAACGCCTATGCGTTAATCGATGTGACCGCTTACAATAACCATACTTTGAATTTTACATAGCATAAAATGTCGCCCGCTACGCTACAACATATGCAATGTTTTTCAAGTGTGCACAAAATAGGAAATTGTGAACAAACAAATGCACGTTTTAAGCTTATTGTTTAAGCATTAATGTCTAAACTATCTTTGCGTACTACATCGATGATGCTCTGCAATTTTATAATTCACTTTTTTCCCCTGTCTTGAAACGTTTCCGAGATAGGATCGCTAACTCCACTCTTTTCCACCAGGTGGCGCTTTAGGCGGTTGAATCGCGTAGCACATGTCCACTTTACTGTACCTACATACCACTTTTATGACTATAGCTGCAGCTGTTGAGCAGTTAAAAGAGTCGGGACTGACTTTTTTGGGCCCCCTGTATTTTCTTTTGATCGTAAAGATCTTACAATGGGACCTATTTCAGACCAAGTCCTTTACAATAAAACAAAAAGTATCAAAATCGGATCATCCGTTCAGAAGTTATGAGCTAACAAACAAAAACAAAAACAAAAACAAAAAACATACGCTTTGAATTGAGAACCTCCTCCTTTTTGAAGTCGGTTAATTAGAGCATTTCTTACGAAGTTATAAGCTTACAAACACCAACAAAAACACATAGCAAGAATTAAGAACACCCTCCTTTCTGAAGTTGGTTGAAAACGACTTTGCGCTAATCGATGTGACCGCTTACAGTAACAGTACTTTGAACCATAGAGTATACGTGTCATCCGCTACGCTGTAAAGTGTGCAACGTAGTTCAAGTGTGCACAGTGTAGGAAATTGCGAACAAACAATTGCACGTTTTAAGCGTTCTATTTTTAGCAATAATGTCTAAAAACTGTCTTTTCGTAGTAAATCGATGATACTCTACAACTTCGTAATTAACTTTTCTCCCATCTTGAACCGTTTTTGAAATAGGGGCGCTAATGCCGCTGTTTTTCACCAGATGGCGCTTTATTTTCTTTAGATTGTAAAGATGTTATAATGGGACCTACTTCAGACCAAGATCTCTACAACAAAGCAAAAAGTATCAAGTAACCGTATTTTGAACTATTTAGCGTATGTCTCACCAGCTAGGCTACAACGTGAGCAATGTAGCTCAAGTGTGAATAGTGTAAGAAATTGCGAACAAAAAAGGCACGTTTTTAGCCTTGTACTTTTAGCATTAATGTCAAAACTATCTTTTCGTACTAAATGGATGATGCTCTGCAATTTTATAATTCACTTTTTTCCCCTGTCTTGAACCGTTTCCGAGATAGAAACGCTAGCATGAATGTCTAAACTGTCTTTTTGTACTAAATCGATGATAATCGTCAACTTTCTAATTCACTTTTTTTCTCTAGAACCGTTTCGAGATAGGAACACTAACTCCACTATTTTCCACCAGGTGGCGCAGCAAGCGGTTTAACCTTGTACTGCAGGGCCACTTTACTACACTTACATACCATTTTTATTACTAGACCTGTAGCCGTTTAGCAGTTAAAAGAGTTGGGACTGGTTTTTTTGGGCACCCTGTATTTTCTTTAGATCGTAAAGATATTACAATGGGACCTATTGCAGACCAAGACCTTTTCAACAAAACAAAAAGTATCAAAATCGGAGCATCCGTTCAGAAGTTATGAGCTAACAAACATAAAAAAAACATACGGTTTGAATTGAGAACCTTCCTTCTTTTTTTGAAGTCGGTTAAAAATGCATTGTAATGAATGTTTAGAATAATTATTTCATGCTAATAATATTTAATCATCATAGCGAATCATAAACATTATAGGTTAAATATATAACAGTTGATTTGCTGCATAAAACTCCTGCATTTAATTCATTTGTGAAAATACTTGAATTTGACGTTTCAAAACTTATCACTATTATGAATGTTAATTAATTTTTCATTATAGAATATTTTTTTACATTTCTGATTAGAACAGATAAATAAGTGTTAAAATTAATAACCATAGCACTTAAATAACAATAATAACATATTATTATTGTTATTTTCATAAAGACATTTTCATAAAGAGATTCAAAAATAATCTGGTGTGTCACTCACACGACCTTCTCTTACCCTGAAATTTAATACTATAAATACAGGTTGCAGATTAAAAGGTACGAAAACGAGTACTGTTATGTAAACCTGTGTTAAACAATTCATATTAGGCTTCTGAAGAGTTTTATATGATAATTAGTCCTGCGTCAGGGAGGCTACCGCCCCCCTCAACCCCCCTTTTCATTAATGCACCTACATTTATATAGAATTTAATTCGGTTATTAAAAAATAATTTATTCAAATTATTATTTAAAAACATTATCTTTTATGATAATGCAGACGATTTCCATATTAGAGAAGTAGTATAACACCAAATATCAAAAAAAAAAAAAAAAAAAAAAAAAAAAAAAAAAATCCATTTTATTCTAAAAAAAAAAAAGTTTTTTTTTTGCGTTAAAAGTAAAAAAAATTGATAAATTTCTTTTAAATTATCGCAGATCGATGGTTCAACCATTCATTTTAAAGGTAGTGGCGAGCTCTTTTGAAAGATACCCATCATGAAAATTTACTCCCCTCGAGGGGGGACTTCTCCCCCCCCCCAGGGGGAGGCGAGGCTCCTACATACAAATTTTTTTTTTCCAGTTAACTATCTCTATTACAAAAAATATATATTCGTTTCATTTGGTTTAGTGCAGTCTATAGACGTTAAACTCTACTTACCTGTAATTTCCCCCAGTATTAGAATTCTCTTGATTGTCCCTGTACACGAACCATTTGCTTGATCTTAACGAAAAGCTTACTGTAGCATCCCTAAATGATACACATTTAGAATACCAAGTTTGAACTTTCTGCCATAATTTGTTTTTGAAATATGCTGATAACAGACACACACACACACACAGACACACAGACCATTTGCTAAAAACATGATTTTCGTATTCAGGGGACCTTAAAACGTGTAAACATAATAAAATCTCGCGTTCGAAAATCTGATCCAAAAACAATACTTTCTCTACCTTATGGGTAAGAGAAAGTTAAAAAAAAAAAAAAAAAAAAAACTTTTTATGTTGAAACGCTAGGTCAAAATCTCATATTATTTAGAAGTATATTTGGAAGAATTTAAGACCAGTTTGTCTCGCATTTAATAGTGACTATTCGGCACGAATTTGGTGGCGCCATCTATTATATTTATTTTTTAGATTTTTCATTCATTATAAATACAATGAACGTTATTTCTTTTTATTTTTTTATTTATTTTGTAGATGCATTTATAACTGTGGAATATGTGCTATGTATGATGACATAGTAATTTAATTCCGTCAGAATTTTAGAAGATAATTGATTTTCAATATAACAATAATATAATTCCAAGAATGTTTAACTTAGCAGCGGAAATAATTATTTTATAAATTTGAAATTATTATGCAAATGTTAAATACAGAGTGATTTTAATTAAAGTTAAGATTTCAAAACTCTATAATTTTAAAACTACCCATCAGAGCGATTTCATATTTTACCAGAGCAATCGTGAGGCAACGAAATTTTGTTTGGGGGAGGAAAAAAGTAGTCCTAACATGTTCATATAGATGGCGCTGTCATCGTAAAGTCAGGGGAAACGCCTAAATGGACTCATTAAACACAAGAATGTTGTTAGGAACACAATGGAATAGCAGAAACACTAGACTCCAAGGGTTTAATACAATTTTTACTTTCTCTTACCCATAAGGTAGAGAAAGTATTGTTTTTGGGTCAAATTTTCGAACGCGAGATTTTGTTATATTTACACGTTTTGAGGTCCCCTGAATACGAAAATCATGTTTTTAGCAAATGGTCTGTGTGTATGTCTGTGTGTGTGTCTGTCTGTTATCAGCATATCTCAAAAACAAATTATGGCAGAAAGTTCAAACTTGGTATTCTAAATACGTATCATATAGGGATGCTACAGTAAGCTTTTCGTTAAGATCAAGCAAATGGTTCGTGTACAGGGACAATCAAGAGAATTCTAATACATTACGTCTATGGGGGAAATTGCAGGTAAGTAGAGTTTAACGTCTATAGACTGCACTAAACCAAATGAAACGAACATATATTTTTTGTAATAGAGATAGTTAACTGGGAAAAATTTTTTGTGTATGTAGGAGCCTCGCCTCCCCCCTGGGGGGGGGAAGTCCCCCCTCGAGGGGAGTAAATTTTCATGATGGGTATCATTCAAAAGAGCTTGCGAATACCTTTAAAACGAATGGTTGAACTATAAATCTGTGATAATTTAAAACAAAGTTATAGATTTTTTTTAATTTTAACGAAAAAAAAAAAAAAAAATCGTATTTTTTTTTAAATTTTTTTTTTTTTTTTAATATTGAAAGTAAAATGGACTTTTTTTGGATATTTAGTGTTACACTACCTCTCTAATATGGAAATCGTCTGCATTATCATAAAAAATAATTTTTTTAAATAATAATTTTAATAAATTATTTTTTAAAAACAGAATTATTTTTTAATTACCAAATTAAATTCTATATAAATGTAGGTGCATTAATGAAACGGGGTGTTGAGGGGGGCGGTAATTCCCCTCACACAGAACTAATTATCGTATAAAACTCTTCTGAAGCCTAATTTGAATTGTTTAGCATAGGTTTACATGACAGTTCTCGTTATCTTACCTCTTAATCTGCAACCTGTATTTATAGTATTAAATTTCAGGGTAAGAGAAAGTCGTGTGAGTGACACACCAGATTATTTTTTTAGGAAAAAGACAAGAATACGTGTCTACAGCGGAAACAATCATAGTGAAAAAAGAAAAAGAGGAGCTTCATGAAACAAATATTTTACGGATAATTAACGGCACATTTCGGAACTATTTTTTTTTTTTAATCTGTTGTCAAACAAAATTTCATTGCCTCACAATTTCTCTGGTAAAATATCAAATCGCTCTTATGGGTAGTTTTTAAAATTATAGCGTTTTGAAATCGCAACTTTAATTATAATCACCCTGTATTTAAATATCTTCATTAATAATAATAAAACCAGAAAATTTTCGGTGATTTTATTTATGAGATTTTTCTGAAAATCACATTAGGTATGTAGGTACTATCACCCGCGCAGATGTTCTGCGTGGGAAAGGTTAGTAATATTAATTTTCATCCAGAGAAGCTAATTACGTCAAAATAGCGAAAACTATCATATTTCGGTACAATCATACAGAAATTTAACCAGTTGAAAAAATTACTATCTTATTTATTTATTTAAGTTCTAAATACCGATTTCTTTCAGTTTGCAGACTAAGAATATCGAATAATTTAATTATTATCATTCAACTAAACTTTTTGCTCGCGTTTTAAACTGTTTAAAATCATCACTCACTCTCACTCCTGTTTACTGACAAGACAACAAATATTGCATATTTATTCACCTTTTCCCTTTAATTTCGCGATGTTTATTTTCATTAATTTATTGGTAATTATTTCTGTTTGGCGCTTACTGTCCATTTTACTGAAATATCGAGCAAATTACCAATATTTATATTATATATGAAAGTGATGTTATCAAGACGTGCTTGATGATTTTGATTCTGGTGAAGCTGCATGTTTTCTAATTACATGTTTTAATGTTTCATATATCCCCCCCCCTTTTTTTTTCTGTCTCCACTGAAAGTAATATTTTGTTTGTAAGGTAGGGGGTAGGGTCACCATGTGATATTTCGCGTTATGTAGCTTGCCGCCTAATAAACCTTGCATTTTTTAGATCATTGTAGAGATGGTGATATTCTGACGATTTATTTCTACATTCTGAGTTTTTTTTATTTTAATTAATCATTATTATTATTATTTTTTATTCATTAATCTATTTTTTGTTCAATAAAATTAAGCTTTATCCATCTCTCTTTCGGTTCATTTTGTTATCGGTAGTTCGAATAGCAAACTCTTGATTGCAATCTTTAAAAAGATTTTTTATTTGTAAAGAAGGCCGTAACAAAGGGGGGGAGGGGATCCTCCCTGAAATTTTGTAGATTTGCATAAAATTTTTTAATTAAATTTCAGTTTTAACACTCAACATTATGTACTAAACTTTGAACTCTATCCGAAAAAATTTTCTGGCTACAGCTTTGCTTGTAAATCACGTTAAGCTTAAAAAAGAAAACTTCCATTCCGGAAATAGTATTTTCGTCTAGACAGACAAAAATGCTCATATTTAGTTTTTTAACCGCAGTGGGTGAGTCAGCTTCAACGCAATACACCATTAAAATAATTGTTTTCCCCAGAAGAAAAAAAGGAAAAGGGAAGAAGGAATAGTAATAATGAATCATAATAATTGTACACTATATCCGGTTGAACATTTCTCCTTAATTTCTCTTTCACTAACATGAATTTGAAAAGCAGTTTGTTAAAAGCCAATAAACACTAAAAAATAATGATATTGATGAATAAGAAGAAATTTAATAAAGTATGATTTCGTAACTTTTGACGAACGGCTGAGGTATCAAGACGACCATCTTAAATAAACAAATAGATATGGAAAATAAAGTAAATAATTATGATATGTAAAAAGAAAATTAGATAAAAGAATGCTTTGTCGTTTCTATTTTGAAATTGTAATATACACGTTTTGATAAATTATTAAAAACATTTTTAATACCGATTGTGTATGTGACATAGTCAATTATTATTTATCTATTTATTTATTTTCAAACGAAAAAGTTTGTAAAAATTCTACATGAGATATTTTTTTTTCTTTACTACAGAAATAACTTTCCATAAAATCCGCTCTATAAATCCGAGATAGCAACTTTCAATGAAAAGTCCATATTAGTTAAACCATAGCCTCCTTAACTAGATGCCTGTCGCGTAGCTGGGAAACTAGGCAACAGTTGAAGCGGTAGAAAGCGCCCCCTGGTACAGATTGCGATACTTTGTTATTCAACAGCCACCAAAAAGTTTTAAAAGTGGGATATGATATACATAAAACGCGAATAGAATCGAAGAAACGTCGATTTTATATACAATGTATCACTTCTTTAAATTATTGGTGAGAGTTGAATAACAAAGTCCTATAATCTGTACTTGGTGGCGCTGTCTACCGCTTCAACTGTTGTCTAGTTTCCAAGCTACGCGACATGCATCTAGTTAAGGAGGCTATGGTTAAACTTATCTTTGAGCCTTTTAAATTCAAGATGTACTGAAGAATAGAAAATTGTACACGAGATGGGAGAAGGATAAAAAAAATTGTACACGATTCTTAGTTATTTTTATAATACTCTATCTTGGAGATATCTATTTCAATTCAAGAGGAACTGAAATAAGAGGAGAATGGAAAATTCTGTATGATTGTTATTTATTATTATAATACCTTAACTTGAGGAAATCTATTTAAATTCAAGAAGTACTGAAATGAGAAAAGAATAGTAAATTCTAAACAATTCTTATTTATTTATATAATACCCTAATTAAAAAAAAAAAAAAAATCTACTTAAATTCAAGATGTTTACTGAAAAAAGAGAAAAATGAAAAATTGCATACCATTGTTATTTATTTATATAATATACTACCTTTGAGAAATCTACTCAAATTTAAGATGTACTGAAATGAGAGAAGAATGGAAAATTCTGTATGATTCTTATTTATTTATATCATAATACCCTATCTTGAGAAAACCTATTTGAATTTTAGATGTACTGAAATGAGAAAAGAATGGAAAATTCTATACCATTATCATTTATTTATATATTAGCTTATCTTTCAGGAACCTATTTATATTCAAGATGTACTGAAGAATAGAAAATTGTACACGAGATGAGAGAAGGATAAAAAATTGTACACGATTCTTAGTTATTTTTATAATACTCTATCTTGGAGATATCTATTTCAATTCAAGAGGAACTGAAATAAGAGGAGATTGGAAAATTCTGTATGATTCTTATTTATTTATATATAATACCTTAACTTGAGGAAATCTATTTAAATTCAAGAAGTACTGAAATGAGAAAAAAATAGAGAATTCTAAGCGGTTCTTATTTATATAATACCCTAATTAAAAAAAAAAAAAAATCTACTTAAATTCAAAATGTTTACTGAAAAAAGAGAAAAATGAAAAATTGCATACCATTATTATTTATTTATATAATATACTACCTTTGAGAAATCTACTAAAATTCAAGATATACTGAAATGAGAGAAGAATGGAAAATTCTGTATGATTCTTATTTATTTATATAATACCCTATCTTGATAAAATCTATTTGAATTTTAGATGTACTGAAATGAGAAAAGAATGGAAAATTCTACACCATTATTACTTATTTATATAATAGTTTATCTTTCAGGAACCTACTTAAATTCAAGACGTACTGAAATAAGAGAAGAAAAAAAAGTTCTGTATGATTCTTATTTATTTATATAATACCATATCTTGAGAAAATCTACATTTCAATTCAAGATGTACTGAAATGAGAAAAGAATAAAAAATTCTACATCATTATTATTTAATTATATAAAATCTTATCTTTGAGGAACCTATTTAATTCAAGATGTACTGAGATGAGAGAAGAATGGAAAATTGTATACAGTTCTTATTTATTTATGTAATATCTTATCTTTGAGGAATCTACTTAAATTCAAGACGTACTGAGATGAGAGAAGAATGGAAAATTGATACAGTTCTTATTTATTTATATAATATCTTATCTTTGAGGAATCTATTTAAATTTGATGTACTAAATTGAGGTAAGAATGGAAAATGTTATACAATTCTCAGTTTTTTACAATAAAGTTATCTTACGTTATTATTATTTTTATTTTTTGTAATGAATGACATTATTATAACATATGACTTTTGCATCGCAGTTAAAGATAATTAATTACAAAAAAGATTTTATACGTCAGGAATTAAACAAAACTAATTGCAAATTAAAAATTATATTTACATCGTATATTTCGAATTCCTTTTATCTATATAGGAATTACTATACTTCATGCAGCTTCAAAAACTTTCTTTAATCATACTTCTATGATTAACAGTATATTTACACACTCACAAAACATTTTACGTTACGAACTGTATTTAAAAAAATATATTCTTTTAAAATAAATTAATATACATCTCTCGCCGCTTATTAAAATCACATTCGTTCTGAACCAAAGTGATTTTATTAAGCGGCTGATTTTTATATCCGGCGAACATACCTGCACCCAAGAGAAATGTATTTCTTCCCTAAATTTCGAAAAAAAGATTTAAACGGCAACGAGTAATGCAATTAATAAACAATATTAATTATTTTTTGGCTTATAATTAATAAATTGTTCTTTTAAAATAAGTAATTTAAATACATTCTATACGTCCGATGCGCTTTTCTTTGAGGAAAATCAGCATTACTTTGGCAAAAGTTTACATTTTTCTTATAAATTTAAAATCTCTTTCCATTTAAACCTCTAACTTCTTAGTTATTTTAAAATAAGAGGTTGAAATGTTTTGTTAAATAAGAATTTAAAAAAAAATTGTCAGTTGCGAACCAAATCAAATTTGTAATTTATTACCGCGGTTTGAAGCACAACGTTTCTCGAAATTGTTAATAAGACCAGTGATGGGACTTACTTAATTTATAATTATGCTGTAAATGTAAAAATTTTGACGAACAGAGGTAACAGAGAGATTGTTTATGTTGTGTTTTATTTTCTTTTTTATCCCAAAAATAAAAAATTAAGGTCCAATTAAAAATTTGTTAAACGTGCATAAATGAAATTTTTGAGTTTATTAACCGGTGATGCTAATTTTATTAAACGGCAGTTTTAAAAGTAGTTTGTGTTGATTTTATTCCGGTCCTAGCAATTTGATCAGATTAAGCGGCTGATTTTATTAACCAGTGAATTTATTAAGCGGCGGTTACTGCATATGCTAGTTATAATTAAAGCTTCCGCTATTGAAAACAATCTGCATCTAAAACGGGTGAGCGGATAGCCACAAAATTTGGTATGTGGAAGATTATGAGAAGCGATTAGGAATTAAAATAAGTTCAGAAATGTTTACTAGGTAACACACATTGTATTGAAATAACTCATACGGAATGAATAAAGAATATGAAGATGTTATTGATTCCATCCAGGTACGTGTTATGTTCTCCATGTATTACCAGGTGAACATTTTTTGAACTAAAAAATGTTTCTGGAATTGTTCACATACAAAATTTGATGTCAATCTGCTCACCTGCTCAAGCTGTAGGATGTTTGTTGTTAATAGCGGAAGTTTAATTATACCTAATTTGTACATACAGGTTATATATAAATACAGATGACACACATATTTATGTGTCACCTGTGATGTGTCATGTGACAGATCTTAATGACACTTTTCAGATCTCTGTAGAGCATGTTTTACTGAAAGAGATTACAGATAATATTATAGTTTAAAAAAAATTAAAGAACACGCTTTTATAGAAACGTGAACTAAAAAGCACAAAATATCTATCATAGTATTGAAATGCAGGGTAAGAGAAAATCGTTTGAGTGACCACACCAGATTATTTACATACAATTAAATCTTTAATTAAATAATTTAGAATTAAACAAAAACCATTTTTAAAAAATCTCCCCTAACTGGGCTCGAACGCTAGACCATCAGGTTCGTAGCGCGGTGCTTTACCTCACAGCTACAGCACTCACGTAGGGAAATTCTTTTTTTTACAATATAGATTTTTGTTTGTTCCCAGAGCGGTTACAAACATACAAACAAACATACATACAGGTGAAGCTAATAAAAGCGTGTTAAAAAGAGACTTCTGTGTTCAAAAAAGACTTAAAAAAATAATATTCATATAGTTTTCTAACTTCTAGTATATATAATAGACTATACAGAAATTGGGGTCAATTTGGTTATACAGTTTTGATGCTCTGCACTCATCGAATAGTGTTTATGATTAAAAATAAATAAATAAATAAAAATAAAAATCTGTCATATTTCAAGATATTCAATATTTAGAGAAATATGGAAAAGCCTAACACATTTTTTTTTTTTTTTTTTTTTCAAATTATTCCAAAAGCATTTTCTGCATATATTGTGCACAGTATCAGTAGACTCACGAATAGTCCGGATAGAACTATTCAGAATGGCAGTAAATGAATGAATACATACATCAAATAAAACAAATATAAATGAAATATAAATGTAAATAAATAATAATAATCATACACTTTTAAATATGACATGGCAATAGAAGATAACATAGTACTATTTTGCGGAGAAAAATGTTATAGACGATTTACTGATATTTACGAAAGAGATGTTATCCAACATTATTAAACTAATTTTTATAGAAACCGACCAATTGCAATACATTCCTGTCGTTTAATTATCTATATTTTTATATATTATGCAAAATTTTCTTTTAAAATTAGTTTTTTTTTTTTTTTTTTTAATTTGTCTGAATGATTCATTATTTTTTCTATATACATAATTCATGAAAATTTTCAATTTCCAGTTTTCGATAAATCTACTCGTTTTGAGTTGTCCTGAAGATTATTTGACCATTTCCAGAAAATGTTTGTCTAAATGTGTCTGTCACTGCGAGGGTATTACCCAAATATTGTAAACACAATATCTCACGAACCAATAAACGGAATTTAATTAAATTTGAAAGTTGGACCTTGATATAAAGTGGAGCTAATTACATTTTAGGACATGTCGCTTAGTATGTAGCATATACACAATTTTTTTTTCACAATTTTTAATATGGCAGCACATGACAAAATTTTGTATAAATGTACACAACGAAAAATATTTTTATCCAATCATTGTGGAATTATATATATTATATGTATGTTTATGAGATAGTAATAGTTAAACAGGGATAAGAAAAAAATATATATGTAGGAGCATTACTTCCCCCCTATCCTCTGGGGTAATAAATAATTTTCAATGAGAATGTTTCTCAAAAGAACTCATCGATACCTTTATAACGAATGACTGAACCATAGATCTGTAATAATTTAAAACAAAGTTAGAGATATTTTTCATTAAAAATAATCTGTTGTATCAGTCACACGATTTTGTCTTACCCTGAAATTTAATACTATAAATACAGATTGGAGATTAATGGGTAAGATAACGAGTACTGTTATGTAAACCTATGTTAAAACAATTCAAATTAGGCTTCGGAACAGCTTTATTTGACAAATAATTCTGTGTGACAGTGTCTGCTGCCCCCCTCAACCCCCTTTTTCATTGTTGTATTGACATTTATATAGAATTCAAATCTTTTATTAAATTAAAAAGTTCATTTAAAATTATTCTGACAACTTTCACATGCAACTTTCCTTGAAACTTATCAATCTTGATCAAACTTTTTTTTAGTAACAAACGTATTATAACTTAAAAATACAACATTTGGATCACCTGAAATTATTCGATTTTAATTTACTCTAAGAGACACAGATAAAGATCAAACTTTAAAAACTTGACTTCGGTATTCAAGAAGACTCAAAACGTGTACATATACAAAAAACCAAGCGATGAACATTTAGCTTAAAAAAATATTTATTATATGACTATGAGAAATTAACTTCAATTCCTGAGCAGCTTATTTCATGGACATGGTAAAATATTATAGTAAAGCACTTCCACTAACAATAAAAAAGAATGTTATGGCTTAAATATTGGCAGCCCTGTATATCTTCTGAAGGTTAGGTACACACCACATGGTGCACATAAATATAATCCTATATTAATAACACATGGCACAACCTGAAATACATTTCCCTCAATTTTCAAGTATTGTTGCCCTAGTTCTTTTGTGTAGCCCTGTAAACGAACAGCGAATAATATCCATACTATATTCTATATGAAACATGTTTTTACGTATATAAAAAATATATCTTCGTTTCATTTGGTTTAGTGCAGTCTATAGACGTTAAACTCTACTTACCTGCAATTTCACGAACCATTTGCTTGATCTCAACGAAAAGTTTAGTGCAGCATCCCTATATGATACACATTTAGAATACCAAGTATGAACTTTCTGTTATTACTTGTTCTTGAGATATGCTGGTAACAGACAGGCAGACACACAGAGACACATACATTAACCGGTAAAAACGTTATTTTTGGATTCAGGGGATCTCAAAACGTGTAAATATAACAAAAACTCAATTTTGAAAATTTGACCCAAAAATATTACTTTCTCTGTCTATATGGGTAAAAAAAGCATTTGTTTAGTTGTCGTTTATAGGCCTAAAAATTAACTTTCTTCCGACATTTAGTGTTATAAAAAACCGTCTGCATTCATCATGGAAAATAATTTCAATAAATAACAATTTTAAGGAATAATTTATACTGCGTGAATTTCCATAATAAAATGTAGAAAATGTTTTGTGATTAGCACAACTTATAAGTTCTTCTTCTTCTTTTTTTTTTTTTTTTTAAATTTGGGTTGTCAAAAATCTCTTTTGGAGGTTCAGATCGGATTTCCCGTTTGCTTTAAATTCGTTTGTCTGCTTTGATTATTTAACGCTAGGGATCTATGCTTGGGGGCAGGAATCTATCTAATGAATCCTTGCCTGTATTCAAACGAGTTTCGGAGAAAACAATGAAAAACTGCGAACGGAAAGGCCGACTAGCAGGACCATGATTTCAAACCCGGTCTCTTCCAACTCTGGCTTTGAGATCTGAACCTCTCGGCTGTTGGGGGAGTTTCAGCTGCCCAGTTTCAACCCCTGAGCTTTTTATGTTTCTTATAGCATCAAAGTGAGAAATTACTGAGCACCCCTATATCATATAGATTTTATATCTTACTAAGCAAACATATTTATTTTTGCAATGTTTTGAAGGAAAATATATATATA
The DNA here is from genome assembly GCA_963930645.1 of Salticus scenicus. Lineage (NCBI taxonomy): Eukaryota > Metazoa > Arthropoda > Arachnida > Araneae > Salticidae > Salticus > Salticus scenicus. The sequence goes on from OZ005662.1 coordinate 163,141,520, forward strand.
TATATATATATATATATATATATATATATACAGTATAGGACCCACTATCCGCAATTCCAAAATCCAGAAGACCCGAAATCCAGAATCTTTTCAGATTTTTTTTTTTTTTTTTAATGATTAAAATACATTTTATATCTAAAATCAGGAAAAAAAAAAAAAAAGAAAGAAAGAAAATCGCCCTAAAATGAATTATTGTGAGTTTTATTAGGTAGCATTATGAAAATTTAGAAATGAAAACAGAATGTCTTTCTTTCATATGGTGAGGGATACTTGTGGTCCAGGAAAACCCTGGAATTCACAGCAAACCACATAAAAAAAAATATTTCTAATTTATTTTATGATAGATTTCCAGTGATTTTTAACTTCTCATTAAGATCTTGAAAGAAAAAAAAGAAAGAAAGAAAAGAAAGAAAGAAAAAGAAAGAAAGAAAAAGAAAGAAAGAAAAAAGAACTGGAAAATTTTAAAGATAAATAATTTTTTTTTTTTTTTTATAAAGCATTCTGCTCTTATGATTGAGACAGTATTTATGTTTAGCAGCATTGATAAAGAAGCAACCATGGCACTCATGGCAAGTGGCAGTAATTTACATGTTTGTATATGTATTACGCATTACAGTTATTTTTTTCTTCCTGCTAAATTTAATAGAAAAAGTATCAGTTTTGCAAAAAATCTTGACTTCCAGTTTTTGATTTATTTGCATGTTTTAAGAGCTCTAGAATATAATTAGAATATTTTTTTTTAATGTCTGTCTGTATGTGAAGTAGTTGCTTCTAGAAGTAAATTAGTACCTGTCAATTACTGAGTTATGTTTTATAATTAAGGGAAAGCAATAATGGGAAAAGGACCCAAAATCCGGAATTCTTCTGGTCCCGTGGGTTCCGGATAATGGGTCCTATACTGTATAGGGTAGGTGCTCCAGTAATTGACATCTATCCCGAAATAATTAATAAATAAGAAAAATCATAAAATCATATATTTTACATAGAAGAATTTTAACATTTTATGTCAAACACTAGAGCATAGGGTGCTAATAACTGGTAAAATGAATAACTAGCAGTGTCAAGCACTGGAACATAGGGTGCCAATTACTAATAAAAGGAAAAATTGGCAGTGACAATTACTGGCACATTGAGTGGGTGTCAAATAAAAATTCATAAAAAAAATAATTGTTATCAAATGTATATATTTTAACATATATGTGGTTCTGAATGTTTTTCATACCATATGTACTAACTTAAGATTTCTAAAAATATTTTCTGATGACTAGAACATTAAAAATATCAGAGATTGCTCTAAAAGTGTCAATCACTAGTGCGCTTACCCTATATATATATATATATATATATATATATAAATCCCCATATTGTGTTAGAACTACAAGAAACTACTTAAAAAATAGTAATCCACTTTGTAAATATGCAACATAATATACATAATCTTAAAGTATAACACTACTAATGAAAGAAAACACCTGTAATGTACCGTCATTTCAACCCTATCAATCCTGTCTCCCTGGAAACGTTTGGGCGTGCAGTGCCTACATCCCGTTGCCATAACAACCGTTTGCGTGAAAGGATAAAAGGGGAAGGCCGGGACAGCGCACGATTGACAGGGCGTCAACCAATGGAAGTGTGGGACAGCACCGCAATTTACAGGTAAAAGGGGTGAATATAACGGCATGAGGAGAAAAGGAAAAAGGGAAATCGGGAGATGGAAATTTTTTAATCAATGGGGTAATCTTGGGATAATTACGAAATATCACAGACGAAATAATGTATTCCCATTGTGCGACCATTGATGCGGAAGGATATGCATAATTTTAAAACCGTTGGAGCTTTGAAGAGGATGCAGTGGACTATTAAAGTAAAAGCCATTTAGCATGTTGCAGGATGGGACTTACGTACTCAACTTATATTCAGGCCCGTGCTGGCCAGGGGGGACAGGGGGACTTGTCCCCCTGCACCCTCTGGTTGAAACTTTTTTGGCGCCCTCAGTCAATGAAAAAAAAAAAAAAAGGTCATAAATTTGAATCACACTGCACGTTAAAAAATAAATAAATAAAGGTCAGTTCTTATCTCCCTTTACAAAAAGAGAAAAACTGTCGTGTTCTATTGAATTGCAATAAATGCGTAAACAATTTCAACAACATTTTCCTCAACTTCCGTCTTTGCAGGCTAAAGGACAAATTAGGGGCGCCTATTTCTTTCTCAGGAAAGGAAGAGTGAAATGGCTCTGAGAATTTTCATTCTAATATGCTGGGTAGAATCAGATGCACAGGGATGGAACACGGGCGCAAAATTCATACCGGAATGTGTTTAAGAAATTTCTCTACCTAAAATATCGTCGATTTAAGAGGTAGAAAATTTTCTTATATTGATAGTGGTATGAATTCTGCGCCCGTGTTCCATCCCTGGATGCAGTAAAAATACCCCTCCCCTTTTTCTTGTAAAAGTAAAAACGTGCAAATCACTTGAATAAAATTTATAAGTCATTACTACAGTTTTAATCTAGACACTTTAGGAGAATGTAAAGGAAATGAATTGGGAGAAACTGTCTCTAACAGATAAATTGCTTGGAAAGTTGAAATGCAGAGGGCGAGTGCAAAACTAATTAAGATTGATTGGGTTTTACGTCGCTCTAGTGCTGCGCAGATGGGCAATTGGCGACGGTCTGGGACACACCCCTAGAGGTGGTCCGGAGACATGCCATCACAATTTTGATCCTCCGCGGAAGGGATGGCTCTCCCGCTTCGGTGACCCCCAGAGGTATAATTTTTGATGGGAACATGGAGGACTTTGCGGCCACGACAGATTTTACGTGCACCAGCCACCATTAGTGTACACGACGGTCTTTGGCCGGCTCGAGTACCGAACCCGCAATCTTCCAATTACGAGGCCGGCGCTCTACCGACTGGGCTACCGCGGCCCGCAAAACTAATTAAGGAAAAGTTCATGAAAGAAAGGTATTTTATTCTATTAATATCATGAAGGTGGTACAAAAACAATGTTAAGGGCGTCTTGAAAACGCTCATAATAATTTCACTATCAAAATTTCTATCATTTTAATTATTTACGCATACAACGTTCTTATTACATGTTAGTAAAAGAAAGCTCCTTAATTTCAATAAACACATTATTTATATAAATTAAACTCTAATGTTATGATGTAATATAGGATTAGTACACGGTCAGAGAAAAGAAGTGTATTTTATTTTAATAAATTCTTTGAGAGGGGCAGCAATATGTTTGAAAACAATGTGTTAAAGGCGCCCTAAAAATGCTCATAAATTAACTATTTAGTATTATTATTATTTAATAAGCTTTATTATTTATACATTCAATCTTCTTATTACATGATGATGATAGTAAAAGGTATCTCTAAATTTCCTTTGAAAAATTTCTGTTAAGTATATTTAACTCTGATACAGTAGAACTTGGGTAATTCGAAGTTGAAGGGACCAGAGAAAAATTCGAAATATCCAAAAATTCGAATTACGTATACTATTTTGTCAAAAAAAGAGTAAATTAAAAAATTAAAACCCTACGATCAAATATTTAACACATAAACTTTATATCTAAGTATACTGCTACTCCCCCCCCCCCCCCCAATTAAATCAATATTTTTTACAAGGTTAATTATTCAACAGTTTTAAAAAAATAGTCAGATATTTTTTATTTCTTCTTTAAGTACAATCTTTGTGTCATAGCATATGACTTGGTACAAAAATAGAATCTTCTACATTAGACATGACTTTCAATTCGAAAAAACTTCGAAGTTCATGTATATTCACCATATCTTCTGATGCATTAGCTAGGGGCTTCTCTTGTATTTCCTTATCTTTCTTTTGAAAGACTGTTAAAATATGTAATCCACTTTAGCTGAGAAAAATCTCGGGAACAAATTTTACTGTAATATTTTAAAGGTAATCGTATGAAAATTTCGAATTATCCAAAATAGAATTCGAATTATCCACGATTTTTTAACATTATTTTAATATAAAATTCAAGGGACCGAGTAAAAAATTCGAATTATCCAGAATTTCGAATTAAACAAGTTCAAATTATTCAAGTTTCACTGTATTACATTACAATAGGGGATCACATACCCGACCAGTACAAAGATCGGTGAGAAGAAGGACTCGCTTTCATTTAAATAATTACTTTGAGGAGGACGCAAAAATAGTGTTAAAAGCGCAGTAAAAACACACATAATTTAAATATAAAATATTTTTTTAGTTTCGATTATTCGTGTATTTTTCTTATTGCATTATAGCAAGGGAATAATGGACCAATATACAAAATCGTGTGAAGTAGGAGGGCACAGGACAAATCTTTACAAATAAATAGCTGGGTACAATATCAACTTTGAAGATGCCGTATGGCACACCGCAAAGATCCTTAAGCTTCCTTTAAAAAATAAATAAATAAATGAATAATTTTTTACTTAAATATTCAACTTTCTTCTCTCTTATCATATCTGAATATGGCACAGTACGAAATACCGCACGGAGAATAATAGTAAGAGAGGATTCCTTTCTAGTAATTTCAATAAGCCGAGAGGAATGCGATATCAGTGTCATAACTCCATGAAATGTCCTTAAGTTAACTATAAAAATATTTATAGTTTTAATTAATTATCTAACCAGTTATGTTATTATGGAAACAGTATATAGGCCTACAAGAGAAAAGGGTCGGCTTCTTTTTCTTTACTAATAATTTCATAGGTGTTGTAGCAGTGTAAAAGACCCTGTAAAAGCTCCATAATTTTTATATATTTATATAATTTTCTTTCAAACTTCTTTTATTTTAATTATTAATACGTTCAATCTTGTCAAAATTAAGCTTTTGTAGGATAGATTTTATTATTCGTAGATCTCTTATCCATTACCCAATTTCTTAACTCCCTCTTTTTTACTTTCCGAACATACATACTACATATGTAAGAAATATTGTAATCATGATAAATACTCGATTTTGAGATTTTGGTATATCTGTATATTTTGAGGTCCTCTGGGTGAACTTTTGTTATTTTTTCGGTGATGTATGTATGTGTGTGTGGGGGAGTGAGCATGATAGCCCCAAAATGTTTCGTTCAAATGAGCTGAAAGTTGGTACGTATATTATAGGTCACCGTAATACAAAGCCTATTGATTTTGTAATCTAGTGCTCATAGTTTTTACAGGGACACAAAGAAAATTCCCTTATCATTATGGCCTATAAGCTCAAAATCTTTAAAGTGTGATAGTGTCTAAATGACTTAAAGTAACCTTTGGAAAAAATGGTTTATTTAATTTATTTAATTTTAATTTTAGAAAAGAAAACTAAATGAGAAATGTTGTTAACGGGAGTCTTTACTTATTGTCGCCAGAAGCCGAAGTCAGTGTTAATCTATGAGGAATTTTGCCCCATTATAATTCATTAACTAGTACATATTTTTAAATTCCGCTCTCAGATTCAGGAAATTCACAAGTGTTAAAATGATTATCACTTACAAATATTTTTTATAATTTTTAATATTTTATTTTGAATCCGTAAAGCGTAAAACTTAATATTCCGCAAAGTGTGAATTTCCACATAATGAAGATTCGCATTTTACATCTTCAAGATAACATATTAAAAATTAATAATAATAATGATAATAATAATTTTTACAAAGTGATAACCAGTTTAATAGTTTTGAATTTTCTGAGTGTGAAAACGGAATTTAAAAGTATTTATTAGTTAATGAGTTATAATTGGGCAAAATTCTCCATAGAATAACATTGGCTTTTGCTTCTGGTAATGATACTTAGATGAAGATGCACATACATATGTCAGATTAAAACTAAATTTTTATTTCTGTATTCACTTATCTATTTCTTCTCTTTTCATATGCGAAAAACATTTATATGTAAAAAAAAAAAAAAATTACACATACAAAAGTGAAAATTGATAAGATCAAAATTTTAGATGTAGACCTGTATTTTAAAACTATACAGGCCTACATCTAAAATTTTGATTTGATAATTTTGGCTTTACTTTGTTTTTTGGTTTGTTGAAACCGAAAACAAAGCCAGTTTTTTTCTATCATCTATTAGATTTTTGTCAATACAAGGTGTCTACCGACACAGTTTCTTCCTTGACTCTTCCACTAATATAATTCCATGGTAACTTTTATAGCATGTTTCCATGATTAATTATAATTAATCATGGAAATATATGATAAAAAGGGTGAACGGAAGAAATTGTTTCGGTAGACATTCTGTATTGACAAAAATCTGTATACGTAGATAGAGAAAAACTGATCTCATTTTCGGTTTCGCACCAAGAAACATGTGTATCAGCTAAAATAATCAAATCAAATATTGTCAACATTGCTTTTGTAGACCTGTGTTATTTATTGATATTTTTATTATCTTGACGATGTTCAAAGTTTATAAATTAATAATTATATTTTTAAAAAGGCCGTTACAGAAAAAATAAGAGAAAGTAAGATATAAAGAAAGAAAGAAAGTATAGTAAGAAAAATAGGGTTTAAATTTAATATTTGAAGACATGTGTATCATCACCTATTTGTAATGCATCCACAACACCATTTCTCATCTAGTTTTCTTTTCTAAAATCGTTTAAATTTTTTCATTTCTTTGAAAGTTTAATGTAAAGAAAAATTTGAATTAATATCAGTTTAAAAATTATTAATTATGTTAAAGTTATATAAAAATAAATAAATTATTATATCGATAATGTGCCATTCAAATTTTATGTTCACATTTCTACTTCTTTAAAAGTTATGCGCAAAAGAAGGAAACGGGCAAACAGGCTGTTCATTTAATTTTCGGCAGTATATATATACATATATATAATTTTATTTACTTATTATTGAAGCTTTTTTAATCTTGTTTTAATTTATAGTATATTTTTTATAAAATTAAAGACGTAATTTCTTTTATTATAATAAAAAAGAAAAATAAATTATTTTAATAATAACATTTTTATTATTAGAATGTATATAAAAGTATGATGTTATTTAAGATGTAGAAGGTAGATATCCAATTTGATATGATATGATTGACCAATCCACAACTTAAGAAAATCAAGAAATATCAGCAAATACAATTAATAAAGTTCTTAATTAGTTTTAAAACGTTTATCTGTCAATTTTCAACCCCGCCCCCCTCCTCTAAGTAAATTTTATTGTATTGTTGATGATTCGTTTTCTGTGGATTTTCAGGGGAGGAAATAGTTTTCCAAAACACATTTTAAGTATGCAATTGCTTAAATTTCTCGTTGTTTGCGTTAACTTACAAATTCACACAAAATAGACTTAAATATTTCTTTTTTATGATTAAAAGTTAGCCATTAAACTGTCACTCAGTTTTCCTCCAAAAGTGTTATTTTTTAAACGTGTAAACTAAAGTAAAAACTGACGAATTCAAGCAAAATTATCCAAAAAATTAAGTTTTTTTTTTTTTTTTTTTTTAAAGTGCCATATCATTAATAAACGAAGGTGCCTTTATTGTATAGGATTAACATGGGGAAAGAAAACGCGAAATCTGAATGACCAACAATTTTGATGTATTTTATTAATTCAAAGTATAATAAATTCATCATTCTAATTTTATTTAAAAATTAAATTAAAAATTTTTGGTTGATCATTTTCTATTCCAATTTTATTATTACAGATCCGACTGCGCAAAATAACAGCAAAATAACTTGGAAAAAAATTAGCATAAAAATAATATAATTTAAAATTAAGTTTTAAAAGAAATGACTGTTCTTTTGATTACTCAGTTATTTTAAACAATGCGAAAATACTTGTTTTGCTATGTAGAACTTCTTATTAAACCAAAATTGTTTGCATTCTTATAAAAATCATAATTCATGCACAACGTTAGCTTAATTCATTCACATTTATCATTATTATTGTTATTATAAAATTAAGTGGGAAAAGATTACTTTTATGTTTTGGTTGCTACATGGTTTCAACACAAAAAGAATTATGTATTTAATTTTCTTTTTCTTATTAATGCTATAACAGAATCTTAAAATCATAACACACCAAATTAAAATTTTTAAAAGCTGGTAAATAGAAAATGATAATAATATGTACAATACATATAACAGTCGTTTTTTTTTAAGTCAATCTAACAATATAAATATCCTATCTGATGTCAACCTAAAAACACTCACACACATGCTATATATATATATATATGCCTCAGCATAGAAGGCGCCCTTGTAACAGCCTGTCCACCGCCCTCCGAAGTACCCAGCACGGGCCTGCTTATATTTGAGACAATACAATAAGAGGGAGACAGTATGAAAAAAATGTTGTAGTCACTAGCACTGAAAACTGAAATACATATAAAATTATAATTATTTCTGAAAGCTTTTTAGGGGAACATTCGAGTTAGCCTTCTTCATAATGAAAGTACAAATAACCCGAACGAAACAATTGTCAACGAATATTCATAATATATATATATATATATATATATATATATATATATATATATATATATATAAACATTAACAATGATTGTAAAATGTAAGAAAACAGATGATGAAATGCCATCATTATATGCATGAACTAAAAAAAAAGGATATAACCAGAGCAATAATTTTAATAAAGATATGAAAAAACCCACAATATTCACTTGAATATTATCCCCAAAATCCTGTATAAAAATAAGGATTTAATTTAAAAATAGAGAGAGTGAGAAATTACACATTGACAATAAATAAGAGTGTCCATCCATATCACACTTTAACAAGAAAGAACATTTTTTTTTTTTTCTTTTTTTTTTTTTTTTTAATTTCAAATAGATGAAAATCACTTAAAACGCTGAGAAGATTAATCATCAGAGTTGTCTATCCCTTCAATGAACATCAAGATGCTAGATTTTGTACTATAGTAGGTATTTTAAGCTAAATACTATAGGCTGACGGTACGACCAATCTTTCATAGAAAGACAAATAAATTTGAAAAATAAAATGAACAATAGAAATAATAATGAACATATATAACTATATACAGTCAATCCTCGTTAACGTGAACACGTTTAACGAGAATTACTTTTAACATGAACTGTTTCCACAGTCCCCGTCAAAAACAAAATTAGTTTCTGAGTTACTGATAGCACGAACTACTGATAACATGAACATATATTTTATCCCCCTTGAGATTCACGTTAACGAGGTTCGACTGTATCTATATCTATCTATCTATATACACAATATATATATAAACTCAAATTTGAAGGGGAAAAAAAAAAAAAAAAAAAAAAGATAAATTATACAATATAAGTTGATAACTTCTATTATTTCTGTATTAAGTTAATAGAAATAATCAGTGATAATCAGCAATTAAAAATTTCATGTAGGATACAATAAAAGGTAATTTATTACTGGATATTACAACAGAATTTTCTTATTGAACAATTTAATTCTTCCACATGAAAAATATTTTTCACTGAAAACAACTAATTTCAAATATGTGTTTATTTAATGTTATTATACTTATGAATAGCTACAATATTTATAACTATTAACAATAAAAAACTTATAAATTCCCAGAAATATATATGTAATATATATTCATTGCGACAGCTTTACCGAACCACATATCATCAACAAAAATTAAGAAGTTTATTCAATATATATTAAAAAAAAAAAAAAAAAAAAAGCACTATAGAACATTTTATCAGGATTTTTCTCATAAAATAATCACATTCTTTCGTCAGAAAAATCTTTTCTGGTGAGAATAATGTTAGATGAATAGCGATTAGATAAAAGTTTTTCATTCATGCAAATAGTCATCATCATTAGTAATTATTTTATAAAAATTATCACTAAAAACATCCTAATTCACGTTAACATAAAAGTGATAAACTGCCAATACTATATATCATTATCGGAAATGAATGAGTTCTTATATGATACAATGAAAAATAATTTACAAGTGAACATCATCTCAGCAGGGTTTTCTCACAGAACTATTTAATTATTTTTTTAAAAAATTTTTGCTAGTGAGAAAAACGTTTAATAATTAGGAATTGAGTGAGAATTTTTCATTATTTGTAATTAATATTATTAGTAAGGATGTATTACTAAAATCAAAATTATTACAAATAAAAACATACTTAATTATAGGAATTAAAATAAAGCCTGAAATAATTTTTGTAACGGCTTGCCCACACTATACATCATCATTCGAAATTAACAATTTACACATGAGTAAAAGAAAAAAAAAAAAAAAAAAAAAAGTAATTTACCGTTAGAAGTCTTTTTAGAATTTTCTCACAGAACAATAATTTAATTCTTCGTCAAGAAAATTTTTTTTCTATCGAGAAAAACGTTAGATAAATAGTGAGAATTTTAAAAATAACCTTATTACAATTACTAAAATATACGATTATTACCAATAAAAACATACCGATTCATAGGAATGAAAATAAAATAGAAAATATTTTTTTTGTAACGGTTTACCTATACTATACATCATCATTCGAACTTTACAATTTACACATAAAAAAAAAAAAAAAAGGAAAAATTTACCAGTAGAGCTTTTTTAGTTTCTTCTCACAGAAGAATTTAATTCTTTAAGAAAGTGAGAAAAACGTAGGATAAAAATAATAAATGGGTGATTTGAAATTAATAATATTAAGTATGGATTAATTACTAAAATTATAATTATTACCAATAAAAACATATTAATTCATAGGAATTAAAATAAAGCGTAAAAATGTTTTTCGCGACGACTTGCCCGCACTATACATCATCGCCCAAAATTAACAATTTACACATGATACATAGGGAAAAGAAAGTAATTTATAATTTGAAAATTTTTTCAGAATCTTCTCACAAAACAATTTAATTGCCCTTAAAATAAAATTTTTAAATTTAGAATAACGTTGATAATAAAGGGGGGAAAATCATGAAGGGAAATTATTCATTTTAGTAGTGGATAGATTATAAAATTTATAACTATTACCAATAAAAACACACTAATTTACAGGCATCAAAACAAAATAATAAATAGTTTTCGTTACAGCTTCCCTGTGAATTACGTCCTTATTAAAAACCAATAAGTTTATACAGAACAGAATAAAAAATAGCTTATTATTAGCCATTATAAAATAATTTTCTCATTGAACAATTCAAAATTTTCCTTAAAAAAATTTTCTATTAAGACAAACTTTACACAAACAATAATAAGTTAAAAAATTTTAACAATAGAAAATTGATCCTAATTTTTCTCATTGAACAATTAAATTCTTTCTGAGAAGAATTTAATTGTTCAGAATTTAATTTTACCTTTTTACTTAAAAACAACGTTAGATAAATGAGGATCAAATACAAATTTTAATACTTGAAATTAGTAGTTTATTATTAGATAGATTACACACTTATTATTATCAATAAAAACATACTAATTCAAAGTGGGATAGTTTGTCCGCACCGAATATACCAACTACCAACAATGGAAATTATTACTTTCTTTTATATTCAATAGAAGAAAGTACTGGATTCGTAAAAATTATCGACTTACGGGTTTTCGACGGATTTACATGTTTTGAGAGGTCTAGAATACGATTTTACCATTGTGACAAAAATTTTGTGGCGACTATATCTCCAGAACTACCGCTCAGAATTGTATATAAATTTATATGCAGATGTACCTTGATCTAAATTAGTGCCTATCAACTTTTGGTGTGAACCGCTTAACAGGTGGCGCTGCTATACAGCGATTTCCACAATTTAAGGGGAGGCTATATCTCAGGTTCTATTGCGTATAATCAAACAAATCTTGATATGTGAGAAGGCCATTATGAGACATTATGCTGATTCAATTTGAATACTTATCGGTCAACAGGTGGCGCTGTTATACAGCGATTTCCGCAATTTAAGGGAAGACTATATCTCAACAATTACTGTAAATAATTGCATATAAATTTATATGTAGATGTACCTTGACATAAATTAGTGCTTAACAGCTTTTGGTGTCAACTATTCAACAGATGGCGCTGCTACACAGCGATTTCCGCAATTTAAGGGAAGGTTATATCTTATGTTCTATTACGCATTATGAAACAAAACTTGATATGTGAGAAGGCTATTATGATACATTATACTGATTCAGTTTGGATGCTTATCGGCCAATAGATGGCACTGCTATACTGCAAATTTCCTCGACAACGGGAAGGCTATATCTCAACTTCCATGGCATATAACTGTACGAAATTAAAGATGTGAAATAACCATTATAAAAACGTATTTTTTATGATGTTACTTACAGACAATAAAACTGCCTTTCTTTGTATATTCAGTGTTGGTGTTCTCTTAGATGAAAATAATTTGCATTCAACATGTTAGATTATTTTAATAAATAATAGTTTTAATAAATTATTATTTACACTTAGTGAATTTGTATAGGAAAATGTAGAAGAAAGTCTTGTGGTGGCCACAACATACTAGTTTTTACTTCTAGGCTTCTAAAAATTTACTATTATACTAACATTTTACCAGGAATTTTCTTACTCATAAATTTAATTCATCTCAAAGAAAAAAGCTTTCTATTGAGGAAATCGTTAGATAAATATGGAATCAGACATAAATTTCATGACTTGAAACTTATCGCCTTACGATTTGAACAGATTAAAAAATTTATAATTATAAACAGAAAAATATTAATTCACGGACATTAAAATAAAGTGTTAAGTATTTTTCGCGAGAGTTTGACCGCACTACGTATACCACTGCAGCAAACTATTATATTTATTTATTTATTTATTTTTATGTCCTGTATAAGCTTATTAATTTACTATAGGATATTTTATCAGGATTTTATTCACTAAACAATTTAATTATTCTTTAAGAAAAGAAATTCATTTTCTTAAGAACAACGTTAGATCAATAAGGAGACGACACAAATTTTGAAGAAATTTCGAGAAAAATTAAATTATATTTTCGATAGGTACTACTGTTTAAAGTTAAAAATATATATATATATATATAAAATTCTCATATTTAGTCCACCACCAAAGTTTAATTTATGTATAATATTCAATAACAAATGTTATTCTCAATTGATTTTTACATTTAATTATTTTATACAATGATTTGTAGTGTAATTAGTGGCTAACATGTTTATTTTGTTCTACGAGTAAAGTATTTATAAAATGAATAATTCATTAATAATAATAATAATAATAATAATAGCAATTAACAAGGTTTATGAAAACTTGATTTTCCAGAAACACTATTTTTGCACAGAAATCTTAAGTAATCTAGAGATGTAAAAGTCTGGGTAAAAACTTTTTGAAGAATATTTTCAAGAATATTCTCGAGAGTATTCTTATCGAGAAAAGTATTCGAAAATATTCTTCTAGACATTACTTGCATTTGTCATATTACTTTAAACATCTTTACATACGAATCTTTAAAATTATATATATATATATATATATAAGTTCTATTTTTGTTGCGTTGGTATTGTTTTGTATCTATTAATTGCTAAATTTTAAGGTTATATAAATTTTATTACGATATCTATCATTTATATAGATATATATATATATTGGGAATTAACATAAAAGTAAAAAATTAGAGCGGATTTTTTAAAAATTAAAATGAAAATTTATCTATTTTAATTTACACTATATTTCATTTGAGATTTTTCTGGAAGATATAGTAAGCCAATACGAACCAATATGCTTTCTGAATTTTTAGAAGTTAGCAAAATTTTGCAAGAAGCTCTACCCTCAGCTATATTAATTATGAATGAATATAAAGTTAAATCTGTAACACTAAAAAAAAAAAAAAAAAAACTGACATTGTAGACGATTTATTATGCAGATTTAATAATTTCTATCCTAAATTTAAAGGCGAGAACTTAACAGATGAGCAAATAACTGGATTAAAATTCAGTAACTAATTAGAAAAGGTTCATTATTCTGTTAGTATTAGATGAAAATTGAACTCAAAACACTTTTCTTGTTTACCCTTTCGCTTTGCAAAATTGTATATTCTAAAGTCAAATGAAAATATAAGTACTGTTACATAGTGAAAAAGGAATATGGGTTGGAATCAGTTTGCCAAAAATTACATTGTTAATATAAACTAAACTATGCCTTCCAGAACTGTTGCAATTGAGCAATGTTTCAGTAACTATAAATTAATATGTGTAGTAAAAAAGAAATTGATTGCCCACAGAAATAACTAAAAAAAAAAAAAAAAAAAAAAAAGACATTTGTGTCCCATATAACAATCTTTTTAAAGCCAGAAAATTAGCATGGCTGCGTTGCAAAGAAATATATGCTAATACAAAATTTACTGTAAGGGGGGAGGAGAAAAGTTTTATATCTACAGACAATAAAAATTTAAATTTTCAATTATATAAAATTTTGTTTGAAAAAAAAAAATGAAGTCAATTCTTTGTTATTTGAGTTTATTTATTTATTTTTAAATATATCGTTTGTTAACTGGTTTTAATTAATAGCTTTTAATCTAATAAATTTTAACTAAGAACTTTTTAATATTTGAGTTTATTTACTTATTTATTTTTTACAGAGCATAAAATAAAATAACTCAAACATTTTAAAAATATGATATCTTAGAATCGCAGTCTATGGAAAATTCCCAAAATAAAAACTAATGTTAAATGGTGAGTGTACCTACACACATTTTTTTTTAGTAATCGTTTTGACAATCATGAATGAATTATGTTTGATTTACATGCATATACACACACACACACACACATATATATATATATATTCAACTTATCGAAAAAAAAAAAAGAATAGGGTAGGTGCTCCAGTGATTGGCATGCTCCAGTAATTGACATCTATCCCGAAATAATTAATAAATAAAAAAAATAATAAAATCATATATTTTATATATAAGAATTTTAACGTTTTATGTCAAACACTGGCGTATAGGGTGCTAATAACTGGTAAAATGAATAAACTAGCAGTGTCAAACACTGGAACTAATTGCAGATAAAATGAAAAACTGGCAGTGTCAATTACTGGAACATTGAGTGGGTGTAAATAAAAATTCATAAAAAAAAAAAAAAGAAAAAAATAATTGTTATCAAATGTGTATATTTTAACATATATGTGGTTTTGAATGTCTTTCATGCCATATGTACTAACTTAAGATTTCTAAAAATATTTTCTGATGACAAGAACATTAAAAACCGGGGAGATCGCTCTAAAAGTGCCAATCACTGGTGCACTCACCCTATACTCGATTATTCTCTAAATTTCAGCTACAGGAGAATATTCTCAGACAATAAAAGTCCTCAATACAATAAAAGTTCTTTAGTTCTCAAGAGAATATTCTCGCCTCACATCTCTAATGTGATCATTTTCTGATTATTACTCATGAACAATGGTTCCCAAAATACGGCTTGTACGAAATTTATTGTATTAATTAGTATTCGATATCATTATTGTATCAATTACAATTTTACCATAAAAGAAAACATTAAAAACTTTACTTTTGATGTATTAATTGAGAAGTAGATAAATCAAAATAATACAGTCTGTCAGAATAATACAATCTGTATATACTGTATTTGAGGCTAAATTTTAACTATTATGTTTCTTATGAAATAATAATGTAACTTTTATTTTTACCACAAAACTCTATAATAAACAGTTTATCTGCCTATTATAAAGAAACAAAATGGTGGACCTAATTCAACTTTCTCTTCCTTACGCCTTCTTTATATTTGGTTGAGTAAGTAGCAATGGCAGAGAACCTTTATTAGCTGTACGAGCTAATTATTACAGCTTGCATATTCATGGTTCTCTCGGGATTGCTGTAGAACAATGATAATTAAAAATAAACAGCTTTGCTAATTAGTATTATAAAGATTGCCACAGCTTAACACGGGTTTTGAAGTGCTTAGAGGTATAAAAATTTTGCTTTTGGTTTGCACGGTGACTGGACATCGTTTATTTTATGTGATATGTCATTTTTTTTTTTTGGAGTTGTCCTTATCTCTTGAGTTGGTTTACGGAAAGCTAAACAGTGTGATAAATAATAAAAACTTTACAAGACATTCAATTTTACTGTTTTTGTTTAAGCAGATTAGTTATTTACTTTGTTAAGTATAAAAGAACACAAGCGAGAAAAATTGTTTTAAATAAATATACTAAAAATTGTTTTTGCTTTTTTCATCTTGAAAATTAGAGTTTGACGCAAGAAAAAAAAAAAAAAAAAAAAAAAAAAAAAAAAAAATTCCGAAGAAAAATATTATCTTATATTAAAAATGAAGCTTAAAAACTTTATTAATGTATTATCCCTTTTGCTTCCTTTTTTTTTCTTGCTTATTTATTTAATTTATTTTTTTTCAAATAAAAATTCGCTGGGACCAAATAAAGATTTAATATAAAAATTTTCTCTTTGGATGTCGGGGATTTAATGTGTATAAGCAGGATGCGAATCATGCATTCCAGTGGATACAGTATCTGCAGCACTTTTAGGTCTTTTTACAGTTAAACATGAAATACTTTATATATGTGTTATGCCCTACATGTTATATTAGATTTTAAAACTTCTTTGCAAAAGCAGGCTTGCTTTTGCCTCCAAGGCAGTAGCACGTGTTATTTTGCACCTGATGAAGAAAGGCTACGTCCTTTCGAAACCGATTGTGCTGGCTTAAAATTTATGGTTTGTAAAGAAGTTTTAAAATCTAATATTGATTATACACCAGTTTTGAATTTTGTTTTTATATGTTATAATTGTCTGAAATGCATTGAATTATTTAAAGGAGAATAAAACTGATATACCATAATTTTTGGCGTACAATCCGCAGGTAAGATAAAGCATTTCTCCACGAGAAGTTTTATTTATCAGAAAAATCTATACTTTTCGTACAATTAATCTATACTTTCGTACAAACAAACAGTTCGCACAAATATAACTTTCTTTGCCAAATAAAATTTCTGGTGCAAAACTGACTTATCTGACCTGCGGATTATACACCGAAAATTACGGCAATTTTTAGAATTTCGCTATTACAGTACGGTCATCATAGTATATTACGGGCTAATCAAATCTTTTACAGGAATGCGCAAAAGAATTCGGATATATTTTAGTCTATCGTATGCAAACATAAAAACATAAGGGAAAAAAAAAAAAACTTAAATATCCCTTTATAATTTTCTTCTTTTGTTTATTTACTGAGTTGTTTTTTCACTGATTTAAATTTATTAGCCTGGAAACTAGAGGATTATTCAAAATGATATACGGTTATTTTAACGTACTAGAATAAAGATAATTAATAAACAAGCACTTACCAGGAGAAATTTTAAAGAAAAGAAATCTAAGATATTTTCATTTTAGGACATTATAAGTATCCAGTATGACTTCCTCGAGTAATGCGCACTGTTGACAGATTTCGCTAACTTTTTTATTCAATAGTCACCAACAATATTGAGAAGTGATATTTGATATGCATAACGGACGATTGATTAATCTTCGTAGTGATTAGGCAACCATTACATTTAAAATCTAGTGGTGAATATCGAATAAAAAAGTCGCAAAAATCTGGCAACGCTGGTAATGCGCGGTCAGGCGTATTTTTTAATTCTTCTCACATTCGTTTTAGCTTGTCTGGAGTTACTTAAGGCCGGTTTCCACTGTGGGTTTAAGACCAAGGTTCAAAAAGTCATTAATCACGCTTCCGATACAAAGAGCCAAATGTGTTGTCATCAGTTGTAGCCCTTTTTTTATCAGATTGCGCAGTTACTTCAAAGGAAAGCATGCAAAATTGACAAAGATATCTGCCTCTGGCCCCTCAATTATCTCAGCTGGGTGCTAGGTCTCTAGACTTCCAACCACGTTCGAGGGTTTTGAGACCGGTTGACCACATCAAAAGATTCTGAATAATACCGCTCCAACCAACCGTCAGTGGAAACCGGACTTAAGTTCACAGCATACTAAGTTCAGAGCACCAATGCGTGTTCGTAGGTCTTCTAAGTTCGTAGCAGTGGTGCCGCATACAAATATTGTGGTCATCATCATCATCATCCTCAACTTCAAGGAGGTTCCGGCTTCATTGTCAATCCATCGTTTTCTCGGACGTCCCCAGTCTCTTCTGTGTAGTCAAGGGCAGCTCTGCACTGTAAAAAATATGTCCCATTTGCTGCCAGAAATGCTCTGTAAGAACGTATTTTCTCAAATTACAGAGCATTTCTGGCAGCAAATGGGACATATTTTTTACAGTGTGGGGAATCTTGTCACTGGCATGCGTTGTACGTCTTTCCATTTAGTACGATATTCTTGTACTCTATCACATAAGTTGAATATCTTTAATTCATTCCTGATGTCTTCATTTCGGATCTTGTCGGTGATTCTGCAGCCCTTTATTGATCTTAGATGTCTCAATTCTGTTGCTTGAATTCTACTCAGATCCTGGCTCGAGGAGCTATACATACTCTTTATACGTTATACTTTTTTTTTTTTTTTTTTTTTGGTAAAATATTGTGGTCTTTGGCCAAAACCCGCAAGAAAAAGTCACATGCAAAAATGTTCGGTGACCTGGGAGAGAGGGGGGGGGGCATGGAAACACTATTTTGTTGTTTGGTTTGATGTATCTAGTTTAAAGATTAAGAATCTCATTGTTGGGTAATTCACGCACTTCCAGTTAACAGGATTTTGAAGTATACAATCGGCAACAAAAGTGTCCGAACACTAGCAAAAAATTCCTATGTAAAAAAAGTACACTTCATACGGTTTTGTTAAATAAATCCTTGTCGAATCATGTTCTTAGACTGACTAAGAACAGGATTCGACAAGGATTTATTTAACAAAGCCGTATGAAGTGTACTTTTTTTACATAGGAATTTTTGCTAGTGTTCGGGCACTTTTGTTACCGACTGTATTTCTTATTGAATCCGTTCTGGTACGTCTAAATTTGAAAATGGATTTATTAGCCTTTTAGAAAAAAAAAATGTTTTTGGCAATAAAATAGGATTTTCGTTAGTATAACTCTTTCTTCCTTTTTGCACTTTCAACTTCAGTTGCTTCAATGTTATTGTGACACGCCGTAAGTATAAGGCTAAATTATCAAAATGACGAGTGATCAAAAAATACTTACGTAAAAAACTAAAAGTAATTTTACGCGGCTACTATAAGTATAAAAAATTGCCGAATTTTCGGGAAGGCATTTAACCAAGCTAAAAAGTTATAGGTTTAAAAAAAAAAAAAAAAAAAAAGAACAGAAAAAGAATTTAAATGATTGTATTTTTATTAGAGTGACCTTAAGGATACTCCTCTGAAAATTGTAAGAGTTTTTAAGTATTTAGTTGTTTGCTATACTAAATTTTTATTTTAGGGATTATAATAAGAACGAGAAATATATACAAGTTTATTATTTATGGGAATTTGCAACTTTTCATAACAATCTTTTTGACATTATTTGCTGGAAAAAAGAAGGGAAAAAAAGAAAAATTTACCCATTTAAAACTTAAAAAATTGCATTTTAAATAAAAAATTTTAATAGTAATATTTTTATTCGAATAAGCTTTAGAATACCTTCTTAAAAGCTGTAATATATTATATTTAAAATATTTAAAATAACTGTAAAAGCACTGGGCACTTTAAAGACATTTTCTGGCTATTTTTTGAGTAATGTTATTAGTTTTAGGTGTTGCAATTTTAATACAACCCCTGTTCGATGCTTCAGTTACTTCACTCTGTACATGGCTGTTCTGAGAAAAATGCTGACTGAATAATTTTTATGCTCAAAAAATTAATTTTTCAGAAATCATAAAATACAGCAGTAGGGGAAACCTTTTCTTTACTAGTAGTGGGCCAATTTCTCTTTTCCAGTAGTGGACACCTTTAAACTTCTTCAGAAAAGGCTACATAAAAAGTGAACTGACTAGTGTATGTGCGTTTGGTGTTTGGCAGTAAGGATTTTGACTGCACTAGGGTCCAAGGCAATAGGGGAGTGTCCTCCGTGGGGGGCTTTCTGAGGGACTCCAGCCCATATTTACGCAAATTTTGGAGAAAACCACGGAAAACTCCAAATGGCTAGGCCGACGAGTGCGACCTGGGATAGAATTCGGCAACTCACGTCTACCAGCTTTGAGTTCAAAATCGCTCGGATGCTGGTGGACGTGTACTGACTGAAAATGTATATTTAATTAACCAAAAGGTATTTTAGTTTTTATCAATGCGCTAAAAAATGGAAAAATATATAAACTTCTATCATAATTTAAAAACAAATTATCTCTAAAAAATTTAACATATTCAATAATACATTAAAAAAGGGGGAAAAAAAATCACCTCTTTGTGTAATAATTATACAAATACCAAGGCCAGCCAGTATTTCTTTCAGGTATTTACTTGAATTGTGCCATTTAAAAATAAAAAAAATAAATACTATATACATATGTATATATATATATATATATATATATATATATATAAATGATAGATATAGTGATAAAATTTAACCATAAAATTTAGAAATTAATAGATACAAAACAATACCAACACAACAAAAATAGAACTGATTTTAACTTATAGATAAGACTGACACAAAAATGTTGCGATACAGATTAAGAACCAATAAGAGACAAAAACAATTTAAATTACTTAGGCCAACATGAATGATAATAATAAAAAAAGGACCATTAAACTTAATGACAGAAACTAAATAAAGGACCACATAAATAATAATTGGATAAAAATGCTTAATATATATATATATATATAAAAAAAAAAAAAAAAAAAAAAAAAAAAAGTGGGGGGATTGCTGTAAGTTACATTCTTATTTTTTCTGGTTGATTCTATGTATTTTGAACTCTTTTATTTTTTCTGGTTGATACTATGTATTTTGAACTCTTTTATCATTAAATTTTACAATGTGCTTCTGGCTACTTGAGGCTTCCCTTGTTACGTTTGAACAATCCATCTATTTTCATAACAAAAATAAAATCTTATAAATATTAATTAAAAAAAAAAAAAAAAAAAAAAAAAATCTTTTAAATTTTAATTTTTAATTTTAATTTATGATGACCGCATTATAATGCTTATCCTTATAGTTGTGCTCTTTGGCATTATTGCTTATAATTATGTCTTCTTAAAACTTAACACTTAATAATTTGACTTAAAAAAAAAAAATCTTAAAAATTATCTTAATCTTGCTGTTAATACTTCTAAATTATCTTAATCTTTCAGTCAATACATCTTATATAACTGACTTAATGTTATTATAGCTAACCGAAAGATGGCGCTTGTACTTAGTAGTCTTTAACCTTTATTCTTCAGTCCTTATCTTAAACGATTTAAATATTAATATTTTTGGTACGATTTAATTTAACTCTACTTGTATTAATTTTAACATTATCATTTAATATTTACTCTGTGTATTTTATCCTTAATGTAATTGTTCTGAAGTATTTTCGATTAATCGATATCTGTCGAGCTATTATTTTAACTTCAATTTAGGTTTTGGCATCAACCATTTTTCCAGTTTGTGTTAACTGTTTTCCATGTGGTTACTCTGCTTATTTCATGTTATTAATTTGGTTTCCTTTAAGATTTTAATTAATATTTATTTATCCTTTGTTTTAATTTAATTTTTCACTTTTTTCTCATTCTTTATGGTTTTTTTGCTGCATTGATCGGGGCGTGAGATGATATAAATTACTATGATTAGCAATATCGTTTTACGAAATCATTGCAGCTTTCTCTGCTTTATGAAGTATGCGCCCCTTGATAAGTATATTTCTAATTTTAAGCATTTATATCCAATTGATTATGTGGTTTATTATCTTTTTTCTCTTTCACAAATTTAATGGTCCTTTTTATTATCCTTCAGGTCGGCGTAAGTATTTTTAGTTAATATGGTAACTCATTGGTTCCTTATCTATATCGCAACTTTTTGTGTCATTCTTTCCTCTATGTTAAATTCAGTTCTATATTTTAGTGTGCTGTTATTGTTTTAGTTCTATTAATTGCTAAATTTTAAGATTAAATTTTATTACGTTATCTATTATATATATATATATACACAAGCAGATTTCTTCTAAATATTTAGAAGAAAATAACCTCTTATGAATATATTGAAGCATTACGATCTAATTTTGAGTGAAAGTAATTGATAATCTTTGTTACATTCCGAATTTGGTGGAATACTTTGTTGTGTCCTGTACTGGTTCTGGCCTTGAAAGTAAAGTGAGAAAGTAGTTGACAGAGCCGTCCACTACTGGTCATGAAGACATTTTGTAGTACTAGTATAAGATAGCCATAAAAATATAATATGCGATTACAAAATTAGATATTTGACAGAATAAAAGAATTCTGCATGCTTATTTAAGTCATATGAAAGATAAGGGTACACGAAACTAGCTAAAAGTAAGCAGAAACAATCCAAATGAATTTTATTCCCTAATTAAGAACTACAACATAAAACGACAAAATAAGTATTATTTATTTATTTATTTAAATAAACTATAGTGTTATTCCAAATATGTTGGTTTGAAATGTTTATAGGTCAAGACATTAATAGTAAAAGATTATAACACCAACTCTGAATCTGAATTGTGCTCGAAACTATGCAAGATATAGAACACTTATTTTTAGAGTTTTAATTTAAAAGGGTCCATGTTGTCCAGTAATGATCTATTTACCGCAGTTGCTTGTTAATAAATTTATAATTCAGACAGTGAAAATAAAGGTAACAAAAATACATGTTTATTATTTACGGAGGCCATTCAATTCTTTACCAAAAATATTTTGACATATTTACATACTAGGGTAAGTGCACCAGTGATTGACACTTTTAGAGCAATCTTTGATGTTTTTAATGTTCTAGTCATCAGAAAATATTTTTAGAAATCTTAAGTTAGTACATATGGCATGAAAGACATTTAGAACCACATATATATTAAAATATATACATTTGATAACAATTTTTTTTTTTTTTTTTTTTTTTTTTTTTTTATGAATTTTTATTTGACACCGACTGAATGTTCCAGTAATTGACACTGCCAGTTTTTCATTTTATCAGTAATTGGCCCCCTATGTTCCAGTGTTTGACACTGATAGTTATTCCTTTTACCAGTTATTAGCACCCTATGCTCCAGCGTTTGACATAAAATGATAAAATTCTTATATGTAAAATATATGATTTTATTACTTTTCTTATTTATTAATTATTTCGGGATAGATGTCAATTACTGGAGCATGCCAATCACTGGAACACCTACACTATTGGAATTCTAGGAAAGAAAAAAAAAAAAAAAAAGGATTCCTAGTCTAACGAACTAGAGTACTATAGAAAGATAAGAAACAAAATGAGAATTAGTGATCTAAAATTTTAATTACACATTGATAAAGTTTAGCTTTGAGCTCAAGGAAACACGAATAATAATAATAATAATAATAAATAAATAAATAAATAAATAAAATAATAAGAGAGATAAAGATCACCCGACTAAATTTAAAAGTTTATTTATAGCAAAACTATTTTTGGATTTTAAAGATATATATATATATATATATATTTATTTATAATTTATATTCAAATTTCAAGTATTTATTTAAATATTCTTATACGTAAGTAATTCAGTTAATACACTAAATATATCATTAAATTAATGTTGCAAGAATTTTAAGTAGAAATCAGAGAAATCCAAAAAGATATTCATGACCCCAAAAAAACCAAAAGAAATTGAGGAAAATATTTTTAAATATCAACTGAAAAATACAAAATTACTTATATAACAGAGACTAAGATAATTTATTGAATTAAGTGCATGCTTATTGTATATGAAAATTTGAAATGGTTTCATTTTAGTGTCTAGTAATCAAAGTTTTTGAGAAGAGTTAAAAATTTTTAAGCAATTTAAAAATATTGTAAAAAAAAAAAAAAAAAAAAAAAAAAAAAATGAATCTTGTGTCAACGTATTACATAAAGAGCAGTTTTCAAAAGTTTATTTTTTAATCAAGGGAACTTTGCACCGCTGAAGGTTTCAGCTTATGGTTTTTGATAGATTTTGTACAGATTTGAAATCTTTAATTTGCATTTTATCAGTGCATCCCCCCCCCCCCATGATCTTCTACAGATATTTAAGAAAAGGCTTAGTACATATTTTTTTCTTTTGGATGTTTAAGAGAACCTATTTAAAAGAATTAGGGATGAATTTTGCAATGTCTTTAACACATTGACTGCCAAGCCAAAATTGCAAATGTTTATCACGGTGCCGAAAAATTCTGTTGTGTAATTTGTATTTTTTTCGACATAAAATTATACATAAAAAAAATATTTTTCAATCTGATTCATTTTGCAACACATGGGGAGATTCTCATTCTCCAACAATCAAACTCCAGTACGATTTTCATGTAACTGATATCGTTTTTATAGTCAAGGACTGAAGTGCTGAAAATCCATGGCTATCATATCTGATAGCCAGTGCCTCCAACGGAAACATCACATATGATAGCCATGGCAGTCAAAGGGTTAAAAGAAGAAATATTAAAAATAAGAATATAACAAAAATTATGTTTTGTTTGCAAGTTTTTACATATATATGCACTTTTTATTTTTTTTCTTAAAAATTTATTAATAAATTTCAAAATCCATCCCTAATTCTTTTAAGTAAGTTCTAATAAATATATATATATAAAATGTTTTCTTAAATACAGTAAAGCACCGTTTATACGTCTTTCAAGGGACTGACGTATAAGAACGTATAAATGGAAAGACGTATAATCGAAATTTTAATAATAACATTTTGATTACTACAAATTTAAAGACACTTAAGCAAAATTTAAATCAAAATACTAATTAAATAATGTTTCTTAAGTTTGTAAATCATATTATACTTTTTTAAGACAGTAATTAATAATAATAATAATAATAATAAAAGATTATAAAAAGAAAAGTGAGAAAAATCATACTACTAACGCATGACTGGTACTAATTACATATATCATATATTGAGTATTATATTACATTTCTTAAGAACTATATGAATACATTTTGAATATTAATCATATATTTTGCCTATTTTTAATAATAAGCATACGATTTATGTCCATACAGATAGTTATTTAATAACATTAAAAATGAGAAAAGAATGAGAAATTGAAAAGACGTATAATCGAAATTTTAATAATAACACTTTGATTACTACAAATTTAAAGACACTTAAGCAAAATTTATATCAAAATACTAATTAAATAATGTTTCTTAAGGTAGTAAATCATATTATACATTTTTTAAGACAATAATTAATTATAATAATAATAATAACAAAAGATTTATTATAAAAAGAAAAGTGAGAAAAATCATACTATTAACGCATGACTGGTACTAATTACATATATCATATATTGAATATTATATTACATTTCTTAAGAACTATATGAACACATTTTGAATATTAATCATATATATTGCGTATCTTTAATAGTAAGCATATACGATTTATGTCCATACAGATAGTTATTTAATAACATTAAACATCTTTAATTTTCGTCTGATTTGCTGCTTGTCCATGAGTATTAAAAATTCTACTGTGAATTCAGTTGGTTCTTTGCTCAGTATTCTTCGATATTTACTCAGTTCCTCCATTTAAGATACTTTCTAGTCTGTCTTATTTAGAATGTAAAAAAATGACAGATTGAGGAATTTTGCAAATTTTAGTAAAGTGGAAAAGACGTGTAACCGATATTAGAGGCGTATAAACGAAGAATGTTTGCATTAAAATGAATAGGAATGTATCGGGATTTCACTAAAAGGGCGTATAAATGTAAAACACGTATAAACGCGAGACGTATAAACGGTGTTTTACTGTATATGTAGACGTTTTAGCGTTTTGAAGAACATGAATTCATGAAAGAATGCAAACCGAGTAAACGCTATTTAAAGATTTCAAATCAGTAAAAAATCTATCAAAAACCTTAGGAATTGTTGTCTGAATATATATTTTCTGAAAAAAAAAAAAAAAAACTTATATGGTTTAATTTATAAATATTAAATGGAAATATAAGCTTTTATATATGAAACCTTCAGTTGTACCAAGTCTTAATTTTGTCTATGAATATTTTAAATGTAAGGACAAGATTTTTTCTTAAAATTCTTTAATAGTTGTTTGATTCGAGACATAAATAGACATTTCAAACATAAAATAATGTAGTAGAGTTTTATAGTAATGCAATAAAAAAGTGTTTATGACTAAACAAAAAAATTAAAAGTGGAACTTTTAAAGCTGAAGAACACAACAGTTATTACAAATTTCAAATTTAAAGATTTATGTTCGTTTAAAAATTGATCTGTATTATAATGCACAAGGAAAAAAAAAAAAAAAAAACTTTTAAAAAGTTTCTATGTAAAAGTACATTTTTCTATTTTAATACTTATCTATTTATTTTAGAGGAGAATTTGCGTCGCATAGACGTCTCTTAATTAGAATACTATCTTAAAAATTATAATCTTTTTTTAATTATTGAAATGTTTTTCTGTTTAAAAAATAATTTGTTTTGATTATATTTATTAGAAAATTTTATTCATTCATATTTATAAAGATATTTAAATTCCTTCATAAAGAAGAATAAAGAAAAAAAAAATTAGCATGCATTTGGTTACAATTTTATTTATCTTTTTAAACAAAAAAATATTACCTAGAAACTACCAACACACTAGTTTATTAATACTCAAGAAAAAGTCTAAATAATTAGTAAAAATCAAACGAATCTAGTGTTACGATTAGATTTTTAGAATATATAGAAAAAAAATCATATAGTTCGCGAAGTGAGCAAAAGATGGCGCTTCTAACAGTTTCCTCCATTAAAAAAAAAAATATTGATGACGCCCCTTTTTTATGGACGTAAATCAATGACGGCTATCAAAGAAACTACAGAATATCAAGCATTCCTGTTTTTTTTTTTTTTTTTTTTTTTTTTTTAAATAATCTTGATGTTGAAAATATGATAAATTTAACAAAATTTTGTTGAATGATTCATAGTATACTGCTTTTTAGAATAGAGTAGAATAGAAAATTCAAAATCATTTTTACTGCTAAAATATTTTATACTAATGGAATGGCAAATAAGTATTATGAGTATGGACACAGAAAGCAAAGTTCACAGTAAATCAAAAGAACTTTTAAAAGTACATTATTTGCTAATTTAAAGAGACGAAATACATAAATGGAATATTTACATTTTACATAAAATTGTTTTAATCCATTTTTATATGAATAAGAATCAGAATATTTAACAAAATATTTACAGAAGATATGATGAGGCATATTTTTAGTTTAATGTTGATGAAAGGTTAAAAAAAAAAAAAAAAAAAAAGTTTTAAAGGGTTTATTTACATGTAATTCTAAAAATATAAATGATACAGAAATACATTTTATAATAAATTACTAAATTAATTATATTAAAAAGGCAAATAAAAATTTGAGTGTATTGAGAAAAAATAGAAAAATCGGTAGTTTTAAAAGATAAATAATAATAATAATAAAATTAAAATTAAAGAATTGAATAATGAAAAAGTAATAATATTTTTAAAATTAAATAAATGGGCACTTATAATACTTTTAGTGTACACGTTTAGCTCAAAAAAGAAGACAGAAGAAATCAAAGATATGAATTTTTCTTAATATGATAAAGAAAGACCCCCCTCGGAGGGCATCCCCCCTTAGACGCAGGTCCCTAGTATAGGCAACTGGATTTAACCCGTACACCTAATATGATAAATATTTGTAATTAAATATATTTAACCACAGTTTGTTACAGCGGGGAAAAAAAACAACTACAAGACAAGATACAGTGCAAGATTTTTTTTAGATTTATTAGGAAAATACACACATACACACAAATGTATCATGGATATTCAGAGCAAAGTACTGATGAATTATGAGGTAAGTTTTTATTATATTTTATCAAGCCTCACTTTTAATAAAAGGATAGTATATAAAAAAAATTTAAATGACTTCATTTTTTCAATTATTATTATTAATAATATTATTAATAATAATTTTTTCGGACATTAAAATTTATTCATTGCAGTAATAAAATAATAAAATACAGTATAAAATGTTTTCGTTTGAAACTGAAGCATCATCAGTATAATTTAGATGGTATGAGTTGTATTTAGTTGTTTTTTACTGCTTCTCTTAAGCAAAATAATAATGCTTCAGTATAGGATAACATTTGTCCTGTATTTTTACTAAAATAAAATATAATTCAATATAAGTGAACTGATATTTAAAACAAAGTATTTTATTTTCAATATAAGTAAACTGATATTTGAAACAAAGTTTTTTTTTTTTTAATTCGGGCTGAGGACTATTAGTCTCAATCTGGCATTTTTGCGGTGTCATTTTTCAATAGTTGGACATTTATCGAAATCTAAAATTTTTCGAAAATATAATTGAATAACTTGAAAGCGATGTTATATATTTGAAAAAAGAAAAAAAAAAAAAAAAAAACTAATAGTCCTCCGTCCGAAACTAAATTCTGCTTTTGCCAGAATTTCATCAAAATCAATTCTTTCTTTTTCTTTCTTTTTTTTTTTGAAAGAAAAAGAAAAGAAAGAAAATTAATAATAATCAGTATCGAAACAAACACTATCGAAAAAGTTTATTTTAATAATTTTGAATTAGGAAATAAGAAGTGCGCGTGCAAAATGAAATAAAAATAAGTAAAAAAACGAATTTAATGATTTAATTTTTATATAAAACACGATCGCGTGCTATCTTAAAAAGTAGATGTAGAATTTAAAGTTTATGTGGTGCGTGTGTGGCATCTATAAAAATTGTTTTAAGAAATAGAATAGAATAAAGAAAGCAACGATGTTGGTTGCATTTTGTTATATAGTTTGAATTTTTGAATTTTACAGAAGTAATATCTACCGTAGGAATAATTTCTTATGTTAAAACTATAGGAGATTGTTATGCGAGCACAAGCCATGCTACTTTTTTATTTTATTTTACTTTTTTCATTATATAAAGATGTATTTCATAAAAAAAAATGAAACCTTATTGAACATTTTAAAATGTTCTACTATGAAATTCACAGTAGAATATACGTTAAAAATAAAAAGAACCAATTTTAATTTACTTATTTTATATTCATTTTAATAGCAGTTAAATTTTATTTTACTTTAAATAAGGTAATTAAAACTAAAGGAGGGGGAAAGGAGGAGAAATTCTTTTACGGAAAGTTATTTCTCAAATCGTAAAGATAATAAGAATGATAATAAAACTAGATCAAATGGTAAGTAAAAGTTAAATTTTATTACTTTGTAAGAAAAGTATTATAAGAATTAAACTAAAAAAAAAAAAATAAAAATAAATAAATAAATAAATAATAAAATAAATAACAATCGACTACGAGATTTCGGATCGATAATATGCGTTTTGAGGTCTTCTGAATTGATTTTTTCTATTTTTACGCTGATGTACACATAGGTGTAATGCTGGTATGTCATATAGATAATTGTCAGAATAACAAAACAGATTTTTTTTAATGTAGATTTTATACAGGGACACAAAGAATAATTTTTATCATTACAGCCTATGGACCTGTATTATTTGCAGCACGCTAGTGTCCTTATTTAAAGTTAGTTTTATTAATTAAATGTTAATTGTTTAAAACACAGGAAAAAAAAAACACCTGATATATGTTACATTGCTTTGCTAATGTATGACTATTATGGGAAATTATGAGTATATTACATATAGTTTTTCTATAAGGAAAATATGAAAAAAAAAAATACACTTATGTTCTATGGAAAGTAATTATCCAAAATGGATTAAATTATTTAAAAAAGAGAATAAAACAAATATATTTATTAGAATTTTGATACAGTGTTCGTTACTAGAAATTGCATGCAATGTAAGTTCTTTAGAAGAGATGCACGAAAAATTTGGATATAGTACGCTCTGAAGATACTGAACATATTTATAACAATGTTGACAATCAATACAAAAATTGTCATGTAAAACTTTTACGCAAAGATGTTCTAGTAATTAATGCACTTTCCATCTAATTATGAAAATAATGATTAGAGGCAAATAGGAATTATTAGAATAATGAAGTATCTAATACAAAAATACAAATAATAATAATAATAATAAAAATTATAAAAATATATTCACGCGTATGCAAAAAGATGTGACATATATAATCAATAATTTTTAAACCACATAATTATATATGATGGCTTAAGCGCTAATGTTTGGCATTTGTAAAATAAATCTTATATTAAAGATGTAACGATACTAATTCTGTGTAAGAAGTATTGGGTGTAAATTTTACACTGAAGTGCTATAATAATTATTATATATGTATTTTACTTTGTTATACATCTGTCTAATTATGCTATAGCTATTTCTTCCAAAACTATACCGTATAGTTGGTAATTGGCAAAAAACTTTGTATAAACACAAGAAAATATAATACTGTATAATTCATATTGTTGTATATTGTATTATTGATTAAAAACACACACAATTCCACATCTTCAATTTTCTCCTTGTTAACGCATATTTACTCGATCCTTCACAATAAACATTTTTTCGAAATTTTTAAATTAAAATGCTCATCCAATTCTATAGGTTGAGTTTCAAAATATCTAAAATGGAACATAGACATACAAATTGGAAATTTGTAATATTTAAAATTTTAAGACTTTTCAAATAGATTTCCCTTTAAAAGAAAAAATCTTTCGTAAGGGTGTTTTGCATAGTTGGGTTTATTAAGAATATTTAATAAATAAAGAAATAACCACAAATAGTTTAATTATAATTTGCTATAAATAATTACTATTTTTTCTCATTTTGAAAGTTGGATCCTAATAAAAGTTATTTTCTATGTCTATTATCCTTAAAATAAATAAATAATAAATTAAAAAAAAAAAAAAAAAAAAAAAAAAAAAAAAAAAAAAAACAGAGTTGCATAATTGCAGTCATACATTTATATTATCTTCTGTATTTTGAAATAAGAAATTGGATTTTCAAATGCTTACTTATATGGTAATTTAAAGTGTTTAAAATGCATAGTTTAACTTAATTTAAACTGTTGAAAATAATGATAATAATAATAATAATAATAATATCAACAGAAGTTGATATTTTTTAAAGTTAGAAATTTCAGTTACAAAAAATCAGAATAGCGCAATTGTTATCATATATATATGATATTGCCTTCTGTATTTTGAAATTAGAAACTGGATTTTGAAATATTAACTGATATTACAATTTAAACTGTTTAAAACGCATAGTTTAATTCAATTTAAACTGTTGAGACGGTTAAAAAAAATTATAAAAATTTAAACAGAAGTACTACATGATATTTTTCAAAGTTATAAATTAAAAAGAAAGAAAGAAAACATGTAAAATTTTTATGTTAGATCAAAATGAGGTGTTTCTTTACAAATAATATAAGTTTCCTGTTACATAACTTAAACATTAAAAAGATCCTTCTGGAAGAAGAAAAACAATCACTTTAAAATCAGTTTATTTTTCATTCTCTTTTAACAGCTTCTAGTCATAATTGTGTCATTTATGTTTTGCGGCATTCAAAAACTAATGTTAATGATTATCGATCAATCCCAATTACAAATAATCTACTATGCATCATTTTAGATTATTATTTTAATGAAGTTAAGCGTTCATTTCAGACACATGAATGCAATTTTCTTCCATCTATAATGTTTTCAAATGCATTATTACCTGATCTATTAATATCATTCGTCATCATTACATGAATGTAATTCATGATCAATCGTCTATCGATTTATATGCTTAAAATATTTAGATATCAAATGGTCTGAAATATAATCTATTTGAATGAAGATAAACATTCATTGCACATGAAAAAATTTACTGAAGAATGAATATATTACAATATATTATGTTCTACAAACTTAATCTTGCGTTTAATATAAAGAGTGTAAAATTATGTCGCTAAAAATATTTTTGTTCATTACAGCGAAAACTTTCTGTTGTAAAATTTTCAATACTAAATTTAAAATTTTGGACGATAGAAAAACAAAAGTTTATAATAAAAATAAAAGAGAGGTGGAGGGGGGGGGGGAGAAAGTTAAATGGAACATTAAAAAAAGAAAATTAGACTAAATAAAAGGGTTTTTAAAAAGTTAAATAAAACATTGTGATAGACTTATTTATTAAAATATGTTAAAAATATATCTAAATTCCCGCCAGTTATGATGACACAGCTACAATTATCGCCAAGTCATGAACAAATATTGCTGAAATCACATATCATTTTAGAAATAGAGCTTCTAACTTTCATTTTCGCTATTTGTTTGGTAAAGATTGATAAAAATCTTAGTAGTTAACTATAAGATTTAGTACCAATAATAACATTTAGTACCAATAATAGCATATAACATACCGCCACCCGCCATGAAGAATGACACAAGTAAAAAAATGGCCATTTTTAGGTTATGTCATTGAAAAATATATATGAAGTGCATGAATAACGACATAATTAATGACCTCAACGTGCACGAATAACGTTAAATTCCTGTCTTGAAATTTACCCCCTGAGGACAGTTGTGTATTTTTTACAGCATTCTTTAAGCTGATTTTTTTTTTTTTTTCAAATATTACATTTTTGAGTTGTGTCACTTTTCTTAACAAAGTACAATATGTCTGAACTTATTGTGGTAATTGGATACGAAGTTTTTATTTATTTATTTATTTATTATTACTTTATATCATTCAACACCATAATTTACGTGCTTTTTAACTGCAATTTACTGTGACCAAAATTGGTATTTTTAAAACAAGAAGATGGCAGATTTTTCGTCCTTAAAAAGCAAATGGTTATATGCTAAGAATCTACTAACTGAACAGTAGTTTAATATACATAAACTTTTGAAAAATAAAACAACAGCCCTATTTTTCATTGCAGATTATGAATATGTGAAATTTCCATGCATAAATAGAAATAAATATATAAAACTGTAAATGGGCCAAAAAAGCCTGTGATTTTGAACTAATCAAAATAACATTGATATCTTTGTAAAAGACCGCGATGAAATACACTAACAAGCAATAATTGTTTCGTGTCAAAATAATAATCAAGACTATTTATCAGGCAAAAAATGTAAAACACGAATGCAGTATAAAAACAATAACTTATTTATAATTTCGAATTGTTTTAAACAAAAAAATAAATAAATAAAAGATTTTAAGAGAAAAAAAATTCCTTTACTCATTTGAACGCCAACACGTTCAAATGAGTGTAAGGAAAACTTAAAATTTTGCCTTCGTCCATAACTTTTTATTTTGATGTCTTATAAAGGTAACACCCATATTACAAAACAAATAAGCAGACATAAAATAATAATTATCATTTTGAAATGACTTTCTTTCTATTTCTATTGTTTTAAAAGTTTCTCAGTCGTATTTTATGCTAATTATGTTTTATATGGTACTTAAAGGTAAATTTTATAGTGATCAATCATCAATCAAACTTTCAAAAAGTGAGATGCATGACTTAACTTAGTCATTTTGGTTGAGTAACACATTCATTTTAAGAATGAATGACGTATTTTATATCCTTTATCTTTCGATTATATCATCGTCTCTTTTACAAACATCATACATCATCATTACATTATTTAAATTTGTTATAAATCATGCGCCAATTTATACGCACAAGTGTTCATATGACAAATTGCATGATGTTTTATATTTATACCAATGGTCATTAAAATGCAGCATTAAGAAACATTGATGGAAAAGCATTCTACAAGATGTAGTAATTGAATCAACAATGATTATTGGCAAAATAGACATTACAGTCGGTAACAAAAGTGTCCGAACACTAGCAAAAATTCCTATATAAAAAAAAGTACACTTAATACTGTTTTGTTAAATAAATCCTTGTCGAATCCTGTTGTTAGTCAGTCTAAGAACAGGATTCGACAAGGATTTATTTATCAAAACTATATTAAGCGTACTTTTTTTTATATAGGAATTTTCGCTAGTGTTCGGACACTTTTGTTACCGACTGTACGTAATTCATTTCTGGGCAATATCAATAAATACCTTAATTTTGATAAATTTAAACTATTATGCTAATTTTTGAATATACTTTGTTTAATATATACATAGAAGAAAACTACACAGATAATAGGAGACAAAAGCAAAGAAAAGTAGGCATGAGTGTAGCGTGAAAATAACAACTTATAAAAGCAAAAGAAGCATTTCAGGACTGCTGCTTTAGCACTGCATAAGAACCTACTTTGTATCGTGTGATGAAGGTTTGTAATTCATTAATTTAATCTGAAATAATTATTGTATGTCTTTTATTTTTATGGTATTTTGTTTTTCTTCTTCATCTTTAAACACTAATCTTTTGCGTTATAAGTACAAATTTATATTTACATAAGTGTATATTTGTTAATGCCTTATATATAAATTATTGTTTACTTACAGATAAAATTAAAAAAATAATCGTATCTAAGAAAATTTTATTCTATGCCCCTTTACAGACCTATTCTGAATTAAGTATAATACATTTTATTGATGATGAAATTTGCTGTCAGCCGGTTAAATAAATTATCTGTTATATGTTGTTTTGAAACTAAGGCGTAACCGGTTACCACTAAAGCATCATTTAATATATAAATCTAAATTAAATCTATTTTCACAAAAATATATATTTATAATTATTAAAATTATTATTTTTAATTAAATCGCGAAAATTTATTTCTATTTTATAATGCAGAGTTTACAATTCCTGCTCTATATCTATGATATACGAGTTTAATAAGCTGCAAAATTTGTTTTGCTGCTCATGATATAAACAAACAAACAAACAAAATAAAATCAAATCAAATATGGACGTTATTCATTAAAACCACCAGAAAAATATTTGAAATTGAAGAAGCTTAACGATTAAAACTAAAAAAGAGCAAGTGAATATAATCTAAATCGATTCTTTTATTCTACGCTATATAATCACACTCATAATTTATAACTAGAAAAAACTGAAAACATTAACTATAACAAAAGGGGAAAAAAAAGTTTTGTATTAAAAAAAAAAAAAAAAAAAAAAAAATCGATATCCGCACCTGTTCCGCATCGTAAATTTAATCGATATAAATGATCCAAGTAAAATTCTCAATATCAGTAGATATACTAAGTTGGAATTGCAATTCCAAGCCGGTATTGCACCGCGTATTACAAGAACATGAAGTGTCATACGTGAACATTTTTCATGGCAAGATTTTTAATATTATTGGATGGATATCCGATGGATCAATGGATCAGAGGAAAGTAAAAAAAAAAAAGGAGCAATTTCTGAGCTAATCACGTATTGAAAGCACTAGTGTGAAAAGATGAAAATTTCAGCTTAACGATAGATGAAACTATATTTTGGTATCCTCATATTGATGACATCGGGCTGTATACCTAATGTTAAATAGACAGTTTGAAGTTTATCAGAAGCGGAGGTATGGCTGTGAAATATTAGGTGCTCATTATGGTAGAGGCGTAGAATTTATGAAATATTAAATTTCTATGATAGTGTTGCCAAAAATGAGAAGGTAATTTTTGTTTCGATTTTGGAAATAGTTCTTCCCCCTTCTCTTTTTATATTTCATCTAAGTAAAATCAAAATCAGTTCTGTATTATTTATTTATTTATTTTTTATTATTATTTGTCTGACACTGAATGTATTAGAAAGCTTTCACAACTTTTTAATGTGATACAAATGAACTCAGAATTTTTCACAAAAAGCAAATAATATAAAACAAAAAATAAATTAATTAAAAGGGAGGGGGGGGGGGGAAGCCCTATAATATGAAAAATTAAAAGTCTTTAGAAATTGCAAAGTATTTATTTGTATCGTTGCACACGAATACGTCTAATCTGAAGTAATTTAAGTCAAGTTTAGTAAACATGAAGTTTAGTCTATTTCCATATATTATTACTGAAGGACATTTTTTACTACAATTCTCGATTCTTCTAAATTTAACATCAAGCAATATCATAATAAATAGTTTCTACTTTTTGGTATATACACTAAGTATGGTACACTTTGGTATATTAAAAAAAAAAAAAAAAAGCCGCACTGCAGAAAAAAGGACTTATACCCTTGTTATTTGTAATAACTTTAAAATTAAGGTTGAAACAAATAAAACTGTCTTGTTTGCAAAATACTAAAGGGATGAAATGATACCTATATACATTTTCGATTTAATAATTTGCTTTATTGCACTCTACGAAGTATCATACTTTATGAAAATCTGCATAAAACTTTCTTTTTAAACATAATGCAATAACTATACACTTTGTATTCTATTATGATTTATTATATGAAATAAACAAGTTATAATTTAATATATGAAATAAAACTATTTATTTGTTATATCTAAGCAATTTTTTATTAAAAATATGTATTATGCATTGGGGTAATCCCACCTTTATATGGAATTACTACTTTAATGCGCAATGGCATAGTTTTATACAGTGTTTGAATATAAATCTCACAAATTTCAAAGTGCCAAATATCACAATTTTTTTTTTTTTTTTTTTAGTGCTGGCAGAGTTGTAGGCTGCAAATTTCGAATCCTCTCCCCTCTCCCCCTCCTTTTTATAGACGAAACATTTTCGAGCGGATCGCGATTCGGACTATTTCCATGTCTGGTAAAGAAGAAATTCTACTATATCCTTTGTGGAATTTAACTTAAAGTGAAAAAAGATATGATTACTTACAGAATTATAGGTTCTCATGGGAATGACAATTGACAATTTCTTTGCATTCTTATTGACAATTTCAAGTGAATAAACTTACCACAGACGCCGTGTAGTAAGGTACATTATCATCTTGAAATGCTGTTTGCTGAAATGTCCAAGATACCTCCAAAATAGTCGATCAGGCACCACTTTTATGATTGTGTTTTATTTTGAGTTAATTGATCCCTTGAGCATAAAAATTTGCCCGACTGTTTGAAAAGTTATGCACCTACGTACCATAATGTACGGAGAATATGTCACTGTTTTAAAAGTGCGATTTTCATTAAGTCGGTCATGTTTTCGTTGTCAGAGCTGCTTGATTTCTTTAGATCGAAATAAGTTAAACTTGACTCATCAAAGAGAACCAGTTCATCCCAATAATTAACTAATCATTTTTTAATTTTTTTAGCCATTTGAGGTCTTGCTTTCTTAATTCTCTTCACTAAGAATGGAATTTTTTCAAATTTTCTGTCATTTAAACCTGATTTGTTTAACAGGTGCAGAACTGTAGTTACAGAAATTATGCTGCTAAACACTTTTTCTGAATCTCTTTCATGTTCTAAATGTAATACAAATCGATTTTACAAGCAATGGCTTTTTAACTTACGGTCATCTCGCTTGGATGAACAACATGGCCGCCTAAAGCCAAATTTCCAGTTTAAACGGCCAAAAAAATTTATATCTTGCTAAAAACCATTTTACCAATATTTCGTTAACATTTAATTATTTTGTCATCTCACGTATTAAAATATTTTTTGATTTTCATTCAGAAATTAATACTTTTTGTGGCATCGTTCACTGCCTTATTCTTACCATTTTTGAAATAATTTTTAAATTACAATTTACCTGACAATTGCATTTTGTTTCTAACACTGGACTCAAAGGTAAAGTGTATGTGGTGGACAAGATAGCAAAATCTACTCGAAAATTTGCTTTTTAGACGATAAAATTGGCGATTGTAGAATGTGAAAATGAAAATTTAGCAAAAACAAAATATGCTGAAAATGTCGCTTCCGATTTTCTTTATTTGATAGGGCACCAGTCAAAATCTATTGAGCAGAATAAAACGAACTTTTTCCCAAGCAAGCCTTGCTATATGAGCTGTCACAGTATATAATGGGAAGATGGTATGAAAAAAATGCATTTAAGTCCTCTGCTGAGAAAAACGAAATTACTTTCCGAGCAACGCAATATAAACAACTAAATATTTAAATACAAAAAATCAGAAAAAGAAAAGAAAAGAAAAAAGAAAAATAAACTGAGGCATTGAGGTTAAATTTCACCTTATATAAATAGGATTTGCATTTTTGTCGTTTTCGTATAAATAAGATTTTTATTTTTAAATAAGAAAAAAAAATATATAATTATTATTTTTTAAATTTCTGTATTAAATGATGAATAAATCCCGTAACTTCAAATTAGAACATTTCCTTTGTTGAAAATTCTTAGAAAAATTGAAAACGAACAAGAAGTATATCTTCATAAAAACTCATGCATAAAAATCGCATCCAGCTAAAAACAACAGGAGATTTTTCAAATAAATTTTGAAAAATAGTTGCCCATATTACACTCTAATAAAATTAACAAACATATATTTATTGAAATTATTTCCTAGTCAAATGTGTATTTTCAGTATATATATATTTTCTTTCGTGTAAATTCTTAATAAATATATGAATTTTATGAGTTAATAACTTTAGCTAATTAATAAAAAAAAAAAAAAAAAAAAAAAAAAAAAAAAGAAATTTTTATTGATACAATATTTCTTACAAATGATGATAATATACCTGTAAACCTTTATAAAAAAAAAAAAAAAAAAGAAAAAAAAAATTCTTTAACGATTACTTTAATAAAACACATATTCTATAAAATACAGTTCAAATAAGTAAATAAATAAATAAATAAATAAGTGATTTTTTTTTTTTTCATTAGTTGATTTATTTTAAATATATTTTAACCCTTTATCTACCGACGGTACTTTAAAGTACCATTACTTTAAAAAGAGTATAAAATCGAATTTATAGAAGAAATGTCAAAGATATTTATGAGAAGGGAACAAATGTACCTACCTCTAATCTCACTACAAAGCATTAGACGATACATACAGCCATTTTTGTTCCATAAGGGATTTTATGGAGTGCACTTGCTGTTTTTGCTTGATATTTTTCACGATCTTCATGCGTGTTATAATTAATTCCTATATTATTTCAAGAATATCCCTCTAATCTTAGAAAAAATATGAGGAACGTAAAGAGTAAATATTTCTCTACACTTTTTTCATGTCGAAATAATTTTTTCGACCTCTGTGTACCAGTCGTACACTAAAGTACGCCCTCACAAAATTCTCATTAATTATTATGATGAGGTGATATGCATAATTTTTAACATATATATCTTTAAATAATGCACATTAATAACTAAATAAATATGTTTCAAACACAATTTTTGTCTGTATCATAATGCAGTAGATAAAGGGTTAAGGTTTGATAAGAGGAAATTCTTTAAAAATTGTTCTAAACTTAATTTCTTGATAAAAAAAAGCGAAACTTTCTGGTGAAATTATAAAACTATTTCTTGACAGAATTGGAGAAGGTTATTAAATGATTAAAAGCCAATTAGTTTTTTTCATTTTTTCTCTAAAACTGTTTAGCTTGAAATTAGAATATACAGTTCTCTGAATCTAACAAAATTTGTATTATGTATAATACCAGACAATACAAAATTTTGATTTATTCCGAATCACCCATCCCCTTTCACACCACATTTCTTGAAAGGTATTTTTACGTCTTAATTTAATAGTAATTATATGTTGGAGAAATTTTCAATACAAATTGAGTGAGGGTACTGACAATCTTCCGAAATACATTAAAATATTGATATGTCAGTAGTGACCATTTTGGAATGATTTTTCTGAAAATTTTTCTTTTTCTTTTCCTTTTCAAATAAGACAACATATTCGATTTTCGATTATTTAATGTATGCAGTTATGCATTTAGAAAAATAGAAAAATAAATAAATAAATAAATAAATGTAGCAAGAAATAAAGCAGTTTGTTCAAACCGAAAATGTAAACGCATTTTTCTTTCCTTCCTTCCTTCCTTCCTTCCTTCCTTTCTTTCTTTCTTTTTTTTTTTTTTTTTTAAATAAGAGAATAAAAAATATATATTATTATAAAGCATTTAAACTAAAATTACCGAAAAAGCTATGATTTATAAGAAAGAAATAACTTTAAAGTCTCTCGAGAACTAAAAATTTGTATATAAAGAGAATTTTAACATTATTGAATTTTTAAAAAGTGATAATAATACTTTTGACTCTAATCACTGATAGATTTCTAGAATTATAATAATTAATTTAAAATATTCGAAATCTTTTCATACATTTTATGATAACAGTTTAAGTAACGCATACCAAAAGAAAAAAAAATTACATTAAAAATTACACAATAAATAATATACTAATATATATATATATATATATGCATATATTTACTAAAAATGGAAATATTTTTTTTTCCCAGCTAAAAAATATTTATTAATTTAAAATATTCCTAGAAAACTATTTTACGACAGAATAATTTTACTATTCAAAACAAAATTTTATGCAAAAATGATGTAAAATAATTCACAAATACAAAAAAGAAAGAAAAAATAAAAGAGTATAATTTTAAATTTAGTTAATTTTGTTTTCGAACATTTGTACTACATACGAAAAATTTTCTTAAATTTATTGATCATTTTAAACTAAAATAGTTGCGACTTGAATACCCATTTAATGTAGTGAAAGAAATAATATATTAAACTTCTGGTAGCTCACATAAATTTTACCGAGCGAAAATAACAAAATTATATTAGAAGAATTATATATTTTTTCTTTCATGTTCTTACATTTTAGTACAGTAATTTAATCAATAACGGAAAAAAAAAATCACGTTAATTGTTACATTGTAGATGAAATATTCTTAGTACAGAAAAAGAGAGAAATCTTTATTTTGTATTGTAATTAAAATGTCATTGTAAAATCTTTCAATACATTAATTCCAAAGAGCAAATCTATGAAATAGTTGTGTTTAATCTAAAAATAAAAGATTTCTGATGGATATTAGTTATTTATATGTTAAATATTCAGCATTTAAGTATAACTTTTTATCAAATAACCTGAATAAAGATAGTTCGGATACTTTTTTACATTAATAGTGTAAAAATTTGAAAGAGAGAGAGAAAAAAAAATGTATATATTTAGTTATTTTAGTTATTTTTGTTACATATTTTCAACTGTTATATGAGTGAAAACATATATATATATATATAATAGATAACGTAATAAAATTTAATCGTAAAATTTAGCAATTAATAGAACTAAAACAATAACAACACACAAAAATATAGAACTGAATTAAACTTAGAGGAAAGACTGACACAAAATGTTGCGATTTAGATTAAGAACCAATAAGATACAGTAATAACTTGAAATACTTATGCCGACATGAATGATAATAAAAAAGGATCATTAAACTTAATGACAGAGAAAACAAATAATTAACCACAGAATTAATTGGATAAAAATGCTTAAAATTAGAAGTAAGATACTCATAAGGGGGCGAGTACTTCATAAAGCTGTGAAAGCTGCATCGATTTCGTAAAACAATATAGCTAATCATAGCAATTTATATCATTTCAAGCCCCGATCGAAGCAGCAAAACCATATAGAATGAGAAATTAACTGAAATAATAAATTAAAACAAAGATTAAATAAAATCTTTATATATATATATATATA
Organism: Salticus scenicus; assembly: GCA_963930645.1. Taxonomy (NCBI): domain Eukaryota; kingdom Metazoa; phylum Arthropoda; class Arachnida; order Araneae; family Salticidae; genus Salticus; species Salticus scenicus. The sequence goes on from OZ005662.1 coordinate 163,183,039, forward strand.
ATTCAATTTTATTTAGAGATATGGATGCGAGCTGTTTCTGTTAGATATTTTAAATTCCAATCAAGAAGAAATAACGCATTGAAAATCATATTAATAAACTTCTCATAAAATTTATGAGAATATTTAATTGCTCTGGTGCGGGGGGGGGGGGGGGGGGGAGAAGAAACTAGGCATTTTTGTAGAAAAATTTCTGCTTCAAAGAAAAATAAGTTTGCGTTTTTTGTTTTATAACTTCAGCGAATGGAAAAGTATATAAGTAGTTACTGAATTAGGATTTTCACGATATCAACAAGCGAGAACATTTTGTTTGTGATTGTAGATGTGAAAAAGAGAGAGGCTTTATTAATTGCATACGCGAGTTTTTTTTTTCTCTTAAAAAACTTTCACAATTTTTCATAATTTTTATCATAATTTCCCCCTTTTTTAATTTTTATTATAGTCATCCTGTACAAATTATTAATTCCATGAATTGAAGGGAGCAACTAAACTTTTTATATGATTTCAACGCAGTTTTAGCATGTGATACGTTTGCTATTTTAATTATTCGTTTTTGGATATTTATTTTTCTTTCTTTCTTTCTTTCTTTTAATTTTTTTTTCATTTCTCGCAAGATCGGAGGTGCAACAGTAAAATTTTAGATTAACAAAGCTCTACAGTTATAGAAATCTTGCGATTATTTTGCTCCATGAAGAATGTATAATTTCTGAAGGGAAATTCTTCTATTTCTGAGCATTTTTCCATTTGCTATATATACATATATATGTGTGTGTGTGTATTATGATAACAATAAGAATGAGAACGAAAAATAAACAGATAAACAATATGCGACAATAACCCACAAAAGCCAATTTGACCAGTGTTTTTTAATTTAGATTTGAAAAGTAGAATACTCATTTTAAATTATAATGAAAACACAAAGTATATAGAAACATAAATAGAAGGAGTTTTTTAAATAAAAAAGTTTTCTATTCAACTGACCATAACGAAATGAACAAACAAACAAACACACAGAGACAGAGAAAGAAACTGAATTCATGGAGCAAGACAAAAATTATTGAATAATAAAATTAATTGCTCAAAATGTAGAGGTAATTCATCAGGAGTCACCACCCCATTATTGAGCTAAAAAATGCAAGGTTTAATTTTTTTTTAGCAAGCGATGTTACACAAAGTAAACAAAAGGTAACCCAACCTTGTGAAAAAAAATAAAAATAAATAAATAAATAAATAAAATGCTGGGGGGAGGAGGGGGATGCTTTTAATGAAAGGGAAAAAAAAAAAAAAAAAAAAAAAAAGAAAAGAAAGAAAGAAAGGAATATATATATATATATCTGTGTGTTTATATATATAAGCAAATGCTTGCTTGCCATGAGCAATATAAACAACATCGGAAAATAAATTATAAAAATAAAATTAACATACCAAAACAATCCAAAATTTAACTAGCATGAATGCACGATTATTTTAGTTAAAGGAAAAAGTTCATATTAATAAGGAAACGATTTTTTTCGTAAACATTTAAAAATTATATAGTTGCATCATTTTCAAAATTAGAACCCACTGAAGTCTTCAAAGCATAGAAAACATTACCTTCTTAATTAAATAATTTCATAAATAAGGCCTTTTCCTATTACAAAACATTTATCATTACTATACTTAATATTTCTCCTAATAAATTGTATATTAACATGACATAAAAAGTTTCAAGTATATTGCTGAGTAAAAATAATTATTATAGGATACACTGTCTATAATGTTGTTTCATTTAGCAGAGGAAGTACGTATTGAGTATAAGCGATAGTAATCTGCAGATAAAATGGTATAATTACGATAAAAGGAACTAAAACTTCCCAACAGTTATATGATATATTACGTAGTTAATTTCTAGATATGATGCAATTGTAAAACCCTCCTTTCTGTTTTAGTAGATAAAATGAGTTACTAATAAAAAAAATAAAAAAAAAAGAAAGAAAGAAAAGAAAACTGGAGAATCTAAATCTTAGTTATTGTAATATGTGTCTAAACAGTTATTTATCCTATTATGAAATAAGAAAATATAAATATATATATATATATTGAAAACCTTTTCAAACATTGAATAGATGAAAACAAGAAACACTGAAAAAGATGAAACAGAAAAATTTCAAAAAAAGATTGCGACTATCAAACATCCATAAATTGAAACATGCAAATTCATTACGTTTTCAAGGGTATAGAATGAATGTCGCATGTAAAATAGGTGTTATTTCTGTCTTGCTGTATGCAAATTGCTAAACATTTACAACAACCTATACCCTATAACACCCCCAAAAAAGAGAAAATTTAAACGGAAAAGATATGTGAAAAACCAAATCAGAATCAAACATACTTAAATTCATGCAGCATATTCAATATTATTAATTTAAATACTAATAATAATAGTTAAATGAAATACTAGTAATAATTAATAAAACTAAAGTATAACATACATTACACATGAAAAACTTGTATAAGTAGCTTGCACGGAAAGCCAGATCACTAAACATACATGTGGCTGTATATAGTCAGATTCACAGTATATATATTTCAGTAACTTACAAGTTTTCAAAGAATTAAGAGATAGAGCTATTTTTCGTACACACCATCATAGTGATTAATAATAATTTAATGAGAATATATTGAAATACCAAAGGTACCTTGACAAAGTTTGGAAAGTATGATTAGCTCGAAATTTTAAGGAAGAAATTTCCAACACTACCGCAACTAATTAACACTTTTTTTATTTCAAAAATGAAACAAACTATCAATGGATTACACACAGAAAAAAAATATATCGCTTTCATCTAGAACGAATAGGTGGTCCTTTTCTAAATCCGGAAACTAGAAATACAGATTTCCGAGCTATGACTATAAGGCACGCCAATATACTGAGAAAAAAAATCTATAACTGACATCTAGAATCTAAATTGTGGCTCTAGAAAAAAATAGTTCCATGTCATCCTTATAAATTAATTATAACATTTTTTTCTAGTCCCCTTGGAAAGCGAATTCTAGAGATCTCTATTAAAATTCTTGAGCGTTTGCCTATACTATTACTGGAACATTGAGTGGGTGTCAAATAAAAATTCATAAAAAAAAAAAAAAAATAAAAAAAAAAAAAAAAAAAAAAAAAATGTTATCAAACGTATATATTTTAACATATATGTGGTTCTGAATGTCTTTCATGCCCTATGTATTAACTTAAGATTTCTAAAAATATTTTCTGATGACTAGATCATTAAAAACGTCAGAGACTGCTCTAAAAGTGTCAATAACTGGTGCACTTACCCTATTAAGAAATATATATAATTTAATGGATAATGTTACTTTAATTAATTACTCTCGGGATAACATTAGGGATTTACTGAAGTATAACTATACAATTTAAATTTTTATTGAAAAATAAAAGAATAAAAAAAAAATAAATAAATAAAATAAAATTTCTTATCAAGTTTAAGAATATCAGTTATATATTTTTAACTGGAAACTATTGTAATTTTACAGAAGCACTAAATAAAAATTACGGTAAATGTATGTACAGATTTTTCTTCTTCTTTTTAATGTACGTTACTTCTAAAAGTTAAATACATTACTATAATCCAGATCTGCAAATATTTTAATTAGTTTAGCTAAAAAACGATAATTTTAGTTATGAGGAATAATATTATAAGGTTAAATTTTTGATAAAAGAAATAAAAATTTCCAAATATGTCATGGAAGTATTCAGAAATATAGTGTTATATATTTCTGAATAATTACGAGTACCACACGAATTAATTTGTGTTCAAATAGCTGTAATCACTTTCTTTTTTCAGAGAGTGGCAATTTGTTTTACGAATTTAGGAGAAAGTAATTTTTATAGCACTATTTTTTTAATGTACTTTTCATACTTAAAATAATTTAAATTGTGTATATAGGTGTATGTATATAGGTGTATATAGGTGTTGTGTTTTTGTATGTATAAGTATCTATGTATGTATTTATTTGCATGTGTATATATGTGTTTTTGCATGTATGCGTGTATGCGTCCTTACATATTCTCTACGCGTATGTTTTTTTTTTCTTTTTATGCATGTTCTAGTGTATGTACATCTATCTTTTTACTTTCTTCTATATTCAATAGAAGAAGGTATTGGATTCGTAAAAATTTTCGACCTCGGGTTTTTGATGGGTTTACACGTTTTGAGAGCTGTAGAACACGATTTGACCATTTTTAGAAAATGTCTTCTGTCTGTCTCTGTGTGTGTGAGACAAAATTTTGCGGCAACTGTAGCTCAGGAACTACTGCACAGAAATTCATACAAATTTGTATGTAGTTACACCTTGACATAAATTAGTGCCTGTCAACTTTTGGTAAAAATTGTCTAACAGGTTGCGTTGCCATCCCGCTTTTTCTAAATTTTTAACTTGGTGGTATAGGACAAAATTTTGTATAAATGTGCATAAAGAGAATTATTTTTAATAATCATTATGAAATTTACAAGAATTATTTATAATACAGATAGTAAACTGTGAAAAGTTTTTTGTATATGTAGAAGCATCACCTCACCCCCTGGGGGGAAGTCCCCCCCTGAAAGGGAATAAATTTTCATGTTGAGTATCTTTCAAAAGAGCTCGCCAATACCTTTAAAATGAATGATTGAACCATTGATCTGCGATAATTTAAAATAAAGTTATAGGCTTTTTTTCATCTTTAACAACAACAAATGTTATATCGAGAATAAAATGAACTTTTTTTTTTTTTTTTTTTTTGGATAATTAGTGTTACACTATTTCTTAAATATGAAAATTGTACTGCATTATCACGGAAGACAATTTTATTAAATAAATTATTTTTGCTGAGTGAATTTGCATAGGAAAATATAGAAGAAAGTCATGTGGTGGCCACAACATTCTAATTTATTATATATTCATTATTATTAGTGTTATTTTTTTTAATTTAATTTTTGGTCATTGGTCCATTCGGTATTTATCTTTTTGATACTTACCTATGTAAACCACATATTATACTCTGTGGTGCATGAGGAATCGATGATAATAATAATAATAATAATTTAAATTAAAAAAAGTTATAAACTTGTTTTTGCACTAGTAGAAAACTTTGTTCCGATTCCGCTTAATAATGAGAATTCAGTTTAAATTAATCCTAAGAAATTAACATAAATTAAAATAACATTTAAAAATCTCTATATAACTATTATTTTAAAGACACAAATCTATTAATAAATCTATAAAACATTTTTTTCAATTTAATGATACTATGGTTAATTTACGGTTTAAATGAAAAGAAACTTTTCCTTCTAAATTAAAGTATAATTAAGGGATGTTTCTCATTATATAACAACACCCCATCGTTTCTAAACTTATTGTTTTTCATGGTAAATTCTCTACCAATATATAGTATTACTTAAATTTTACTTATACTTTTTTCCAGAAAGTAATTATTACTTGCCATATTCTCTATAATTTTGCTTCATTTATCAGCGGAAGTATATTTTCAGTATCATATCTAGTAATCTAACGGTAAATTGGTATAATTATCATGAACGTAATAAAAACTCCCAACAGTAGCATGAAATTTTACGAAATGCATTTGCAGAATTAATGAAAATGTTATATGCCTTCCATTTTAATGAAATAGATAAATTTAATTTATTAAATGTATTTCTTATTATTTCCTGACAAACGTTTGAAAAGGTTAATACTGTTTTATTAAGTTTCACTTTGAACTTAATTTGAATAGAAAATAAACACTTAATTTTAATAATAGAAAATAAAATTTATATATATATAAATTCCTATCCATGAAAGGTTTTACGTTTTATGTTTTAAGAAAAAAATTAAAAAAAAAAAAAAAAAAAAAATAACTAAATTAAAAATACAATTACAAAGTGAATTTAATTGTTATTGAAATTGTTCAATTGTAAAATCTTTATCGAATAATCGATGATTGTCTGGAATTTATTCTTATTATCATTGTTATGGTGGCAACATGCTACTTTCTATGTTGTGTGATGGCTTGACATGTGGTTACATCTTTGATTTTTCATTTTTTCTCACTGGGTTCCTTGATGGTTTGCTTTAATATTTTAATTCATTCCTCTTTCAAAATGGTTTTGTTGCAAGATAGGGACATGGGCTATATTTTTGCTAGAATTAGCTATAGTTTTATGAAATCTTGCAGCTTCTTTTGCTTTAAGAAGTACATGTTCCCTGATGAGCTAATACTTCTATTTTTAAGCATTTATTAATCCAATTATTAATTCCTGTGATCTTTTTTTTTCATACTTTTTAATTCAATTCTTATTTCTTGATTCAATTTTAAGAAACAATTTAACCTTCATCAATTTTCTCTGTTAAAATTTTATGGTCCTTTTTACTCCTGTACTCGTAAGTAATTTAAATTGGTTTTGTCTATTAATTGGAACTAAAAATGAATCGTAAAAATTTCTGTGCTATCTTTTATACTGTGATAGAATCAGTTTTATTTTTGTGGTGTTGGTATTATCATGTATCTATTAAATTCTAAACTTTATAATGATAACTTAAATTTCGTTCTCATTCTTTGCTTCTACTATCAAAAGGATTATATACTTGCATTTATATATTATAATTGCTGCATATGCGCAAATTGTTGAGATGTAATTGTCCAATTTATTTAGAAATAAATTTAATTAGAAATGAATTAATCTCCTGGCTGTCTAGATAAAGTTCTGTTCTTTGGTTACAGTGTTTTAATTAAAATAAAATATATGACATGCATATATTTTAAATTTGCCAAATTAAGGCTTAATAACAAATGAATTTCAATTTATACACAATGTGCATAGCTGCAATTGCGCTTATACTATGTGTATTATTCTTAATGTAAAATAATTTGGTATTTTCTCATTCTGCAACAAAAAATAAATTAATGTATTTATAATTGAACTAAAAATAAACTAATGTATATAAGTTATTGAATGTGTAATGTGGGGTAGATTGTTAATATTTGTGCCATCGTCTCATACCATTCCCTATGTAAAATTACTTATGCTTCCTTTTGAAATTTGAGTTTTTGTATTGTGTGTTTGTTATAATTGAATCAATTTGGAAAATCTTGTTGCTTTGTTTGGCGTGTGTATCATAGATATAGTAATAAGACATAGATTGATCAGCGAGAGGGAAAAAGTGATACCTTTTTTTTTTCGGGAAAAGTCACTCTAATGGCTGCCTTTCCCCGAATAAATCACACACAGGAATACACACGGATAATTTAGTAAATAAAATTTATGAATAATTTATTTATTAAAGGTGAATGAAAAACTCCAGATACAGTTTCAAATTCATTTTTCTTTTTATCCTTTTTTTCAATAGTCGCTAATGGCTGATTTTAAAACTTATTTCCGGCATCAAAATTTTTTACTCGACAACATGGGGATGATAGATAGATATATTATTATATCACCATAGATATATTACTATATCTATTGTGTGCATGTCTCTTGGTGAATTGTTTGATTAACTATTCTTCGTTCCCATTCTTTGCTTCTACTATCAAAAGGATTATATATATATATATATATATATATATTTGAAGATTTGACTTTCTATAAAATATATATATATATATATATATATATATATATATAAAGTGAGGAATTTAATAACGTTATAAAATTTAGCAATTAATAGATACATGATAATACCAATAACACTCAAATAAAAGTTTATATATATGTTCTTGTAAGACGAATTTTACAATCGAATATTATGTTATAAAAAAATTTCTGTACCACTGAGAAAAAGGACCATGTCCAAAAATGTAATTTTTCAGGAGAGCAATTTTTCTTTTTTTCTCCCCAATTTTATTTTTCCAACTTTATTTTATGTTTCTTTGCAACTATTAGTAACCGTTTTATTATATTTTACCACAGTATTAATAATATAGTGTACTAATTGGAAATACTGTTTTTAATAATACATTTTGGTGCTAACTTTTCACGCACACACACAAAAGGGACATGGTGTACTTTACCTCTGAGGAACAGATTTTTAAAGATTAAGGTATAATTGAAAATATTTCAACTTTTAGAATTTTAATAACGTAATTAATAATATTTTTAAAGCTTTTTTTTTTTTTTTTTTTTTTTTTAATTTTTTATATTAAATTATATTTTTTCTTTAAAAAGTGGGAAAATTTAGTATTTAAATTTAATATTTTTTTTAATTTTCAGTATTAATAAAACTTTTTAACAGCTAAAGTTTCAAAAACTATTATTATTTAACTAAATATTTAAAAATTATAATTGTAACAGAATCGGTAATTAAACTTTGTTATGATTTTCTTTTACACGTATTGTAGAAGTACATTAAGATTCAAAATGTATAAAATGGTGATCCAATAATAATAATAATAATAATAAAATAAATAAAATTTTCTTTCAGCATTTAATAAAGAAAGGGTTTTTTAAGGTATTGTAGAATAAGTAATAAACATTAAATAGATAAATTTATTAATAAAAAAATTCAACGAAATGAAAAAATTTAATATATATATATATTTTAAATAGAGAAAAATAATCGCAATGTCATTTTACTTCTTTACTGCACTAAACTACTAAATTGTTCAAGGCATCATTGACGACTAAATTATCCAAATAAATTATTACTTTGGCAACACGAATAATTTTTTTTAAATTATTGAAAACAAACATATAAATAAATAAAATCTATTAAAAAATTACTTGCTAGAATTAATAAATATATAGATAAAGGAGTGCATAAAAATTATGTGATTTGTTGTGAAAATAAGATTAAAATATCTTATTATTATTATTATTATTATTTTAAAGCATTTAAAAAATTAACACAAATGTTATTAAGCATCGTTTTGTTATTAACAAAAAATTTATAAAACACAAAGAAAAATATTTAAGCAATTAAAATTAACGAAAAAAAGGAACGTTATAAAAATCGATTAATAAGCAAATAAATAAAACTATTTGTTAAATCTAAAAATCAATTATTTCTTTATACGTGTTATTCCCATAATTAAATTAATTTTTGAGGAACAAATTTTATTAACCACTAACATAAATACAAAGCAAACAAATAATTAAATACGAGTTTACATGTATTATGATTACATAGTTTTTATGAAAAATATTGTTTAAATGGCTGTCTATAAGCAATTTATTATACATAAAATTATAATATCACGGAAAATTATGAACAAATTTCATTACCCACTAACATAAATACAAAGTAAACAAATAATTAAATACGAGTTTACATGTACTATGATTACATAGTTTTTATGAAAAATAATTTTTAAATGGCTGTCTAGAAGCAACTTATTATACGTAAAATTATAATATCACGGAAAATTATAAACAGCAAGTATTATGGATAAATAACGTTATATACAAAAGCATTACTGTTAATTATTAATAAAATAATGCCCTAAAATAAATAAATAAATAAATAAATATATATATATATGTGGTTTAAGTTTTTTATCTAAAGCGGGTACAGATAATTTTAAAATTATTATTATAAAATGCTATCTAATTAAATCATTATAAAATATTTATTCTCTAATCATCAAAAATCAGTAACACAATAATGCAAAAATGAAATAGTAATCCAAAAACAACATTCAAATGGAAACATATATGACTATTTGATTCCAAATGCTACATAACATTATTATACTTAATTTATATAAAACTAAAATTTTTACATCATGATTAGAAATATAAGATTACAATCGAAATCATTACATAATTGTTATAAAAAGTATTATTTAAATGCAATTTATTAAAATTACACAATCAACTGATTGGAAGAAAATCATATTTATCGAAATTTTATTTTTCCGACTGAGTGAAAATAATGCCTGGACCGGGAGTCGGATCTTTGACTTACAAGGTCAAGGCTCTAATAATTGAGCTATCCAGGTCGACAACCGGTCAGCATTACTCACTCAGACAAGCTTTAGGCAGAAAAATCTGGAAAAATCCCTTTCTCCCATTGTTTAATGGTGTTTTCCTTTACTTGCGGCTTATTTCTGTCGAGCTATCTAAATGATAGACCAGATTTTTCTGCCTAAAGGTTGTCTGAGTGAATAATGCTGACCGGTTGTCGACCTGGATATCCCAATTGGTAGAGCCTTGACCTTGTAAGTCAAAGATCCGGGATTCGACTCCCGGTCTAGGCATTATTTTCACTCAGTCGAAAAAATAAAATTTCAACTATTATTTAAATGGTTATTTTTGAGCAATTGGTTACATACAAAACCATATTGGCAACAAAAATGGCTTATATTTTGTAAAATATATGTCGTTTTGGTAACATCAATTATATTATATATAACTTATTACATATAATACCATTTTAAAAATTTTACCAAAATTTTTAAACTAATTGTTTAATACAAAAATAAAATACTCCATAAAAATAATTGAATAATAACTTTTTAAACTGCACATGGAGAAAAAAAGAACTTTTTTCTTTTCCTTGTGTTATACAAGCATTTAAATTTTAAACGAATTATATTGCTTCTAATTACTAATGAATGAATTCAAAAAATAATTATACATTGAATCATCAATCAAAAGATTAAAAACTTTTTTATTGATTGAATTAAATGTGACATAATTTCATTAGGAAAAGAGACATACTCTAAATCAGATCGCAGCAACAGACTAATATACAATGTCAGATTAATCCAAGAATATTGTTGAAAATTTTTGCAGATCAGATTATTTCGTTCTTAAGATGATATAATCCTATTTTAAGCAATCTTTTTCACGTGGAAGTTTTAATATCAGGAATGTACATCGATATAAAAAATCGATTGTAACTGATGCGATTAAAAAATTATTCTTCTGCGTTCGAAAAATTCACAGTCAGTTGCAACATTTGCCATTTTACGGATTAATATTTAAAATGGGATTATTAAATTAATCTATCTTTTTACTTAGCTTTTCCATTTATTGAAAAAATAGATTATCATTAAAATAAAAAATAAAATGTTATTAATTAAATACAGAACAAATATTAACATAATTATCATTACTAAAATAAATGTAGACAATAAAAAATATTTTATAAATGTATTTTATTAAATACGAGGATGTTTTAACCACAAAAATTGGTACTAATATTTTAGTCAAAATAAAAAGTCATATTATATTGCGAATATAATATCAGTAAAATACTGTTGAAAAAATACTCTACAAATTTTTAAATTATTTTTGAGAGTTATCAGAATGTTTTTAAGTAAAAGATAATATTATAAAAACATTTATAAGATTAAAAAAAAAAAAAAACATATTATATACCATGTTTTAAATTTTCTGGTGAATCATAGAGCTCTTACCAATGTGCATAAAATTTTTAAAGTGATAATGATGTCAATTTTTGTGAGATGCATAATTTAACTTTTTATAATTTTTTAACGTTCACGTTTCATTAAATGTATTTATTTTTATGTCAAAAGAAAATGAACTCGTAATTTTTTTTGGCAACAATTAAATTATAACTAATATTTTAATGGCTATTTTAACGCTATTAGGATGTTATTATTTTCATATTTTAATTAATTATAAGAAAACTAATCAAAAATTCGGAAGTAGGACTTCGAAGTATTGTGTTGTCACCGGGTTCTGAGCTATTGTGAAAGTTTCAAATGTCTAGCTAGTAGGGAAGTTAGTTAAAATTCGATTGCAAGATTTGTACCGGACAAACAAACAAGAATAGAAGTTAATAAAAACATGGTAATAAAAACAATAATAATAATAAAAAATACGTTTGAGGTTATTTAAAATTTGTTTTATAGATTACAGAGCATAAATGCACACAAATTATCTATTTTTGTTTAGTTAATTCGGCATGTTTTTTAAAAAAAAAGGTTTACATATATAAAGAAGTCAACAACCACCTACGTATTCCAAGTAATTAAACATTACAATCAAATACTATAATAAAATATTGCATACATTATAATAAAACATTATAAATGCAAGCTTATGTATTAAATTTTTTTCTAATAATTTAAATAAAGTTTAATTACAGAATCTTTTAATATTACCTTAAATATTAAGTTTAATGTTAATTTATTTAGTGACATAGTTTTCGAAATGACATAAATTTCACTGAAAAAATCAGTACATTGAAAAAAATCCATTGCAAATGCAAATGTTGAAATTTTGCTCTAATTATTTTCATAAGGAATGTTTTACTTATAAATGGCTAATATTTATTTGAATTTATCAATTAGGTTTTCAGGAATTAATATAATAACGAGAAAAAAAAATGCGTTTATATTCAAGTGATATTTCTCTAACACAAATGTAAATATAATGTAAGCAAATAAATATACGCTGTTATATATATAATATACGTAGAAAATTTAAATAAATGAATAATCTTTATATTCATAGCAATAGCAACATTGTTTACGTACGAAAATTTTTTAGTTATAGCCAGATTTTTTTAAAATGAATTTTAATCTAAACTAGTCAGCGAAAAGCTGTGTTTAAAACTAGTAGTGTTGGGCATAATTGATTAAAAAGTAATTGAATTACAATTGAATTACAATTATAATTATTTTACTCTCAATCGATTAACAAGTAATTGATTACAAATAAATTGAACTATTACAAATAAATTGAATAAGTAATTCAATTTATTTGTAATTAATTACTTATTAATTGATTGACAGTAAAATAATTATAACTGAAATTCAATTGTAATTCAATTACTTTTTAATCAATTATGCCTAACACTGAAAACTGGTGATTCATATGTATTTATTTTTGAGAGTTTTCTCATTTGTCTAAATCTTAAGATACATGTATTTACTTATCTGTTATTGTTTAAGCAAAATATGTAAATTTTCTGAATATTTTACTGATTTATAGTCATTCAAAATTATTCTTATTAGGAAACTAGTATATTATTTTATTTATTTTTTATTTAACGTTTAACCGCTTAACATGTATGTATAGCGAGTTTATTAAAAGTATCAAATTCACTATACGTAATTAATAATTCCTTACAATAATAACATAATTAGAGAAATAACAAAGTCCAGAAAATTATCAAGATTATCTAATTCACGTCAATATGTCAAAATTTATAATATTTAAAACCAGTGTAACATTTAAAATGAGATAAAGAATACAAAAATGGAAAACTTTAAAAATGCATTTTAATTAAAAACATTAAAACACAAGACAGACGTTTCGGCTAGAACACTAGCCCTCCTCAGTGTTAAACATACAAGCACAAACAACATTTACAAAAATTCATAATACATCATAGCAAGATTAAATATTCAGGAGGAATAGCTTTCTGCCTTGAACGAGGCTAAAGAAGAACGAGGCTAAAGTATTATGAATTTTTGTAAATGTTGTTTGTGCTTGTATGTTTGACATTGAGGAGGGCTAGTGTTCTAGCCGAAACGTCTGTCTTGTGTTTTAATGTTTTTAATTAAAACGTATTTTTAAAGTTTTAAATTTTTGTATTTTTTATCTCATTTTAAATGTTACATTGGTTTTAATATATTAATGAGACGTATAAATTATGTTTAATTTTATTAATTTATAATATTTAAATAAAGATTTTAGTGGAAAATTTAAAAGCATTGTATTTTAATACTTATGCTTAACTTTATATACAGTCGGCTGCAAAATTATTCGAGCACTAGCAATAATCCTTGCCAAAAAAAAGTACACTTAATGCAGTTTTGTTAAATAAATCCTTGTCGAGTCATGTTCTTAATCAGTCTAAGACCATGATTCGACAAGGATTTACTTAGCAAAACAGTCTCAAGTGTACTTTTTAAATATAGGAATTATTGGCTAGTGCTCGAATAATTTTGCAGCCGACTGTATATCTGTATGCATATAATGCCAATTTATAAGTTAACCCATCATTTGACAAAACTTTTAAATCTATTTTTCTTTTAATTATTAAGCATTTTAAGTTTCATTAAAGGATATTTCAGGATCAAATAATTTCAAACAATTAAGTATATTACTTAAAGAGTTACCTTTTGGAGACAATGGCAAAATATATTGTTTAAGATATTGTAAAAAACAATTAAAAATGTAACGCCCCCCTCAAAAGAAGGACAAATACAGATGATGGGTTAATAACAGAGATAATGAAAAAAAAAAAAAAAATCATAACATTTTAAAGCATGGCAGCTTACGTAATTTATGATGCGGTAAAATGGCATTGATGCTAAGGTTTCTCAGAATTCATGCAAACATTATTTACAGTTGAAACTATTGCAAAACTATCCTTGTAATTTTCTTTTATTGATATGTTTTTATTTTTATCATTTAACAAACTAACCAAGTTAAGCATGAACTACCTAAATTAACTGACTTCTATTAGTTTATTTTCTAAAAGTTTATAATCTTAAGAGATAATCACAAATGATTTTCTAAATTATGGCTTTGAATTTCTTTAGATAGAGAAATATAAATGAGAGTTATTTCAGAGAAATATATCGCAGAGAAAGTAAACTATATTATTTTTTTAACTATGTATTAGTCAAAGTGTAACAGCAAATTATCGCATCTTTGAATTAAAAAAAAAATAAAATAAATAAAGCACAATATTTATAGTTTTTTTCCCCAACATATGACAAAAATCAATTACAATTTCAAAATTATGCTTGTTGTAGATTGGTTAATTATGCACAATGTTTATAGTTTTCCCCCCAACATATGACAGAAATCAATTACAATTTCAAAATTATACTTGTTGTAGATTGGTTAATTATGCACAATGTTTATAGTTTTCCCCCCAACATATGACAGAAATCAATTACAATTTCAAAATTATACTTGTTGTAGATTGGTTAATTATGCACAATGTTTATAGTTTTCCCCCCAACATATGACAGAAATCAATTACAATTTCAAAATTATACTTGTTGCAGATTGGTTAATTATGCACAATGTTTATAGTTTTCCCCCCAACATATGACAGAAATCAATTACAATTTCAAAATTTTGCTTGTTGTAGATTGGTTAATTATGCACAATGTTTATAGTTTTCCCCCCAACATATGACAGAAATCAATTACAATTTCAAAATTATGCTTGTTGTAGATTGGTTAATTATGCACAATGTTTATAGTTTTTCCCCCAACATATGACAGAAATCAATTACAATTTCAAAATTATGCCTGTTGTAGATTGGTCAATTATTTTTATATTTTACATTTATAGAATAAACATTTATCATAGGTTCACTGATTTAACTTACCTCTTTAATATGATTTTTTCTGATGTATTAGATAATAGATTAGAATAACATTCTATGTTCACTTGGGAACATTTGGCTAAATTATGACTGTTAGATATTGCAATATAAACCACTATATACAATTTTACTTTTGCGAAATTGAAATAAAGCTCTGATTGGCTAGTTCGATATAGTACAAATTTAAAGAAAGAAACATCATGTATTATTTCATAATATGATATTAATCACCGATGAAAAATATAGGATAAAAGCATACTAAATATTACATACATAATACATGAAAATATGATTACATGGTTTTAAACTGATAACGTTTTTAATTCACTTAGTATCTGTAGAAAGATTTCTGAGACCATAAGAAAAAATTAATTACTTTTACAACTATTAAATCATAACAAAACTATTCTTGTTATAAAACTGATTCATTATTTTTATATTAATGCGGTTTAACTGTCAACATTTAAAAGGGATTAAGATACTCATCAGGTTTTATAATTAATTTAATTCTTCAGAATCTCTAAAGTATGGATTACAATAATGAACCTAAAAAATAAAATATCATCATCCTCTTCTAAATCAATATTTTTAATTGCTTAATCTACTATGTAATATTACAAATCAATAAAAGATATATTATTTACATAGAACAACTTGACATGAACATAAAATAATGATAATGATGCCAATATATCATTTATAATCGGATTTTAGTCACAGAATAATGTAAAACTGGAATTATCTTAAGTAGTATGTTTTAGATTGAAATAAATCTAATTTTATAATCTTAAAGATGACAAAATCTTACCGCAGAGAATTTTTTTAATGGACAGAAAATATCAATTATTATTTCAGCGATTACAAAATTATTCACATAGAGAAATTTCATGATTTATTGATTACGTTTTACAAATTAACATTCAGTAACGGCACACTCTATGAATTACGCTGCCATTTTCTCTGTACAGTTATACGCAATTATTATCTAACAGATTACATTTAATATTTTCCGTCTGTCATATGGAAAAGGAAGTAAGTATATTACGAATTCAAGTGATGTCATAAAATGTGGCCTTTAGATATTACTAACCTTCTGCAGATATTTTGCAATAAATCTTCAGTCGAAATATAAAAAGGAAATTTTTAAAGACACTTTTGAATCTTGGTGCTGAAATGTACCATCTGCTATCTCAACGGCTCACTTTTGTAAAATGTCCGAAGATTTTTCAA
Organism: Salticus scenicus; assembly: GCA_963930645.1. Classification (NCBI taxonomy): domain Eukaryota; kingdom Metazoa; phylum Arthropoda; class Arachnida; order Araneae; family Salticidae; genus Salticus; species Salticus scenicus. Next base: position 163,199,554 of record OZ005662.1, read on the forward strand.
AGTCTACGGGCTTTATTAATATGAAGGCAGGTGAAAACCAAAAAGCAGCTGAATCAACAAGGGCGTTTCTACTGACCAATTAAATTAACTGTTATACGGCCTATATTCAACTCAACTCTTCTGATTTTTTTTTTTTTTTTTTTTTTTTTTTCAAGGGACTGGATGAAGAGAAAAGGTTTATACAAATGTGTTTAAATGTCTTTATTTTTAAAACAATTCAAGCATGAAGCTTTACAGAAAAAGAAAAGAAAAGAAAAAAAAAAAAAATCACTAAAACTTATTTTCAGAAGAATCGCTAAGGTTTTATTTAGTCCTTCTGTAATCACAAAATATAATGTTTTATTCACTATGAAATAAATATATTAATTGAGATAATACTTGATTTTATCCATGGAATAAAAATTAATTAAAAAATTTGTAATAATCTTGAATATAAATAGTAATTCAAATACGGTGAAACTTCTTTTAAGAGGATCAGCACACCGTGTCATAGAAAATTGGCGTTTTAGAAAGTTGACTCTTTAGCAGAGGACGTTCAGAAAATCCTAATTCAGGTAATATATTCAATAAATTAAATGGTTTTAATTATTCATACTGACATTATTTGTCTATATAGTTTTGCAATAATCACTAATATTGGTAGTTAGTTAGAATTTAAAAAAGTTTTTAACTATAATTTTGTTTTCCAAGAATTATTTTACTTACCGGAACACAATATGATGTTCAGTTTAACCTAATTTATCAATTGGAAATGTGTTAGTGTGTGTTAGTGATAGAGTTAGGATTAAGACCAATTGACTACGCTAGGATTTTAGGCCTGAGGGGGAGTGCCCTTCATGGGGGGTATTTCTAAGGGCCCATATTTACGCAAATTTCGGAGAAAATCCCGAAAAAACCCGAATGGCTAGGCCGATGAGCGCGACCTGAGATCGAACTTGGCACCTCACTCTCACATCCATCAGTTTTAAAATCAGAACCTCTCGGCCACTAGCTGGGCCTCAATTGGAAAGGTTCTCTATCCATCTATAAATTTAAAATAAAAAATTTTGGCAGAAAAAACTAATTTTATTTTTAAATTTTTAATATTAGCCAGGTTTAATACCATTATTTTTATATTTAATTATATTTTTGCCTAAAATAAAAATGATTCATTTTAAAGTCATTGTATTTAAATTTAATAGTTAACAATGGTATGACACAAAATTAACTTTTCCAAACCTAAACGTTATCGCTGTAACACATTAAAAAATATCAAGTCTTCCCATACAACATCTTTATTCCCCAGAACACACTCAGGATATCGTCAGAATGAGAGTACATCCAATGGATATCATAAGGATATCGGGAAGATAAAAATATATCCAACGGACATCCTTAGGGTGTAGTATGGATAAATGTGTTATTATAGTTATTATTCGCTTCTTTCCTCTGAGCACAGGTTATTATTACACACATGGAGATTAACATCAGTAATACACTGTTAAAAATTTCGTACTATTCTAAAAAAAATCTGTGACTGACATCTAGAAAATAAATTGTGGCTCTAGTAAAAATAATTCCATGTCATCCTGATACATTCTAGTTCTCTTTGATAGCGAGTTCTAGATACCCCTATTAAAATTCTAGAGCGTTTTCCAATGTTATCCTGGTCAAACTTATTTAAAAATCTCTGCAAATAAATGCGAACATAGTAGCTAAGTTTTAGTAACTATAATTTTAGTTTATGAAACAATTCTAGAAATTAAAGCGTTTCTAGCAGTACAAAAGATTCATAATATAATGTATTTTTCCATCATATAGAAAAGTATAGACTAGAAATTTTCTGCCATTTCCTCTCTGCAGTTTATTTGTTCGAGGGATAATACCTGCTCGTTTGGGATTCGTTGTTGAAGTACAAATTTTATTATTATTATTATTATTATTATTATTATTAGTTTTGGTCTTAATTTATTATTCTTGAAATTTAATTATTTTTTTCTCTTGAAATTTATATAAGTAAGAATAGGAATTCAAAAAAATATTACAATGTTTCATGGAATTTAAAAGATATATTAATGAAATATATAATATTTTAAATTTCAAAATTTTATTGAAAAGGTTTTCATGAATTCATAGTGACAACCTCTCTAATAATTTGTGAATTAACATTTTACGTTTGATAAAATCAATATTTTTTAAAACAAAGAAGAAATTACAAAAATTAAATTTTATCACTTTTTAAAAATCCTTTTTAAATCAATTTATCTAAAAAATTGAAACCAATTTCAGTTAATGTTTGAGAATTTGATTTAATCATTTTTTAAACAAATCTAATTTCCACAATTGTCCATTTTTATTTACGTAAGTGTTTATAACCATATTAATTTGGAATAAACTGTAATAAGATGTTAATAAATAAATATATATAGACATTTATTTCATCACATTTAATCCAAAATTTTTTTACGTTCTTTCTAAATAATGCATGTATAGTTTAAGTAAACAAATAAATTTACATAGAAATTTAAATCACCATTTTATATAGAAATTTATTAAATTTTATAAGTTCGGTTTATATTGATGAAACTGGCCGTTCTCTTCATACTCGAATTCTGGAACATAAAAGAAATTTCAAAAACCGTGATATATGTTCGAAAATTGTACAGCATACCATATAAACTGACCATTTACCTGATTTTTAACAATACTAAAGTAATCATATTAATCTGTTTAAATTATTATTCAAGAATTTTCCTGGAGGGCTGGTATACAAATCAACATTTTTCACTACTTAATGAGGCATGCGCAGTTCTCGCTGAATACGTTGTACTATCTTAATGAAAGTCTGTTGTTCTTCACAGCATTTACATTTCATATTTTTACTGATGAGGAGCCTGTAAAAGGCTCGAAACGTTTAAATATATGTTATGTGTTTTTAATGTTCTAAATTGCATATTTTTAGTGTATATTGTCTGTGTCAGTTTTAAATGTGATTAAAATTAAAATTTATATAGCTATATATATATAATGCACTTTAGACAAAACTATCGTTCTAATTTCCTTGTACTAGTATAGTCTTTGTTTTTAAATTTATGATATCTCACATGATATACATTTATCAAAAGGAACTATTAAGTGCTAACTAAAATAACCAAAAAGTTTCTGTATCTATCGCTCTTTAATTAATAAGCAATGCCCCATGGGCATTTAATTTCGCCCCCCGCCCCTCCAAATCTTACTCAATATAAATTCTTGAAAATGGTTCAGATATAATAATATTATTATTTGTACCCCTTTTAGATATGACGAATGTAGTTATGGAGGTTTCTCAATTTCGGAGATATGTTAAATTACCCAATAATTGCATCGTTGGTCTATTATTAGGTACTCGTTAAGAGTTTTGTTTTTTGTAAATAAGAAAATGGGGCATTTATTGGCACATAGGGGTGCACGGTAAAAGTGTTGGCAAAATAAATATTCCCAGCCTTTGATGATTTTTAGGACTGAGGACTAAGTCTTAATTTGGGATTTTTGCGGTGTCATTTTTCGATAGTTGGACATTTATCGAAAATGTAATTGAATAATTTGAAAGCGATGTTATAATTTGAAAAAAAAAAAAAAAAAAAAACTAATAGTCTTCAGTCCTAGACTAAATTCTGCTTTTGCCAGAATTTCATCACTTTTTTTTTTTTTTTTTGAAAGAGAAAGAAAAGAAAAATTAATAATAATCAGTATCGAAACAAACACTATCGAAAAAGTTTTTTTTTTTTTAAATAATTTTGAATTAGGAAATAAAAAGTGCGCGAGCAACATGAAATAAAAAAAAGTAAAAAAACAAAAAGTAATTTAATGATTTAATTTTTATATAAATCATGATCACGTGCTATCTTAAAAAGTAGATGTAAAATTTAAAGTTTATGTGGTGCGTGTGGCATCTATAAAAATTGTTTTAAGAAATAGAATAGATTAAAGAAAGCAACGATGTTGGTTGCATTTTGTTATATAGTTTGAATTTTTTTTTTTTTTTTTTTTTTCCCGTTGTAATAGAATGCAATTAAAAAATGCAAAATCACATGTTTAGCGTGCAGCAACATAGAGAGATAGCTTGTTCAGCTTTATTTATTTATTTATTTTCACTTCGGAATTCTAATCTTATTCTAACATTTTGTGCTATATGTAATTTTTGCAACTGAACTGAAATAATCTATAGCGCATCTTAAAAACACACATTTCTCTATTTGCACACAAATTAGTAAAACGAATATGAGCTTAGAACTAGTCTCATAAGATTGCTTTGCATAACTTTGCATATTAAAAATGGAAACAAATACGGAGCAAACTTTGTAATGTCTCGTTAATTAAAAATACAGTTTTAAAGAACTCTCGCTGCACTAAAACCTATGTTCTATATTCGTGCCATTTGTTGCCCAGATGCAAACTTATAGTGGTCATTAAAGTTTACGCAAATCGTAACAGACATGGTCTTTGAAACCACTTGTACAACATCGACTTCCCAATTAAATCGTTGGCGATTAAAGCTTCCGTTCTCAAGCCACTGCTGTGTAATTACTGTTCTACCGAACGCAGAATCGAACAATCATTTGGGCGTTTACGAAATATTTTAGATCCCAGGCTAATTAGCCAATCGTCTGAATTTTAGAGTTAGAAGAGAGCACAAAGTAAGATATAGAAGAAATCATGAAAAACCATTCTCATGTTAACAAAAGAAGAATAATTAAAATTTATTTCTTGCATCACTGTAGTTCATTTTATTTTGGAGAAATATGTTATTAATAATTGACTTTTTCTGCATTTTCTTTTGTTTTATTCTCCATACAACACATTACCCAATTTTTATTTTATTTTATTTTTTAAATTGTAGATAGATAAAAATTTTTACTGGATAAAATTTGACTACCTACATTTGCTTGGAATAGTTTTACTTTATTTTATTTATTTATTTTTTTAATTCTGAAATCTTTTTTGAAAATTAATTTATCATCATTTTTAACATTGAATCGTTTTCTCTTCCTCGGTTAAAGTTAATGGCTGTACATAAATCAACTATTTAAAAATTTGCTTTTTTACTAAAAAAATCTCGGGTTTCTTCAACCCTTTGCCGGCCCTAATGCTCTAAAGCGTTCTAAATAGTGTTGCCAAATCCAGGGATTAATTTATTCAACTACCACCAATAATTTTGAGGAGTGATATTTGATGTCTCATATCAAGGCTTCATAATTGCCAAGAAATAATATCCCATCAGAGAAATCAAGGTGTAATGTCTATCAATTCATAGATGATATTACATATCAAATACCGATATTTAACAGTATATGGTGATATATTTATCAATCAGTACAGATATTGCTCGCTCTTGACGATCTGTGGAAATTGTAGTAACTTTCAAATTGGGATGGCAACGGTGTAAATATAGAGGTTTTGCAATTTTGGAGAGTTCTCGGATAAACGAATAATCATATCGTTGGTCCACTGTTGAGCAATTAACAGGAAATTGAACCTTTCTGTAACTAAGAAAAGTAGTTTTTTGCAGACATATGATGGTGCATTATAAAACTTTTAGCAAATTTTTGAGGCTTTTTTATTTTATTTTTTCACTTTTCAATTTTAATTTTAATCAGGCATTTTGCGTTACTTGGATTACATGTTATTATTTATTAAATATTGTTGTCAAATGGATATTAACAATACATACTGAACATATAATCAATATTAGATTACCATAGCAAATATTTCCATTGAAAATTCAATAAATGAAATATTGGTTCAATATAACAAAAATATTAACCAGCTATAACAGGTGGTATTTTATTATAAATCAAATAGCGTGATAGTTATCGTAAATAGTTATCACACTTCCATATTATTTAAAGTTTCAATTTGTAAAAAATCATCAAAGATGCAATAGACCAAGTCTTCAACTGCATTTAGGAATGGGAAGAAATATTATATTGATGCTCAAATTTCAAATAGGGCTGGTGTTCGGTAAAGATGAGGGGAAAAAAAAAAGCAGAAAGACCACGTTAAAAAATAATATTCTGTGGGCACCATGAAACTTTCTTCTACATTTTCCTACAAGAATTCACTCAGTACAAATTATTTATTAAAAATATTATTTATAAGAATTATTTTCTATGATGAATGCAGGGGATTTGTGGTGATTTGTATCTCAGAAAATAATAACACTAAATGTATAAAGAATGTCAATTTTATCATAAATAGTGCTTTTTTTTTTTTTTTTTTTTTTTTAATACGGTGGAGGTTAACAATGAAAAAAGAAAAAAAAAAGGATACTTTGTTTTTAAATTACACAGATCTGTAGTTCAACCATTCGTTTTAAAGGTACTGATGACTTTTTTTTTTTCTAAGATACCCATATAGAAAAGTTGTCCCTATCGGGAGAAGACTCCCCCCCCCCAAGGGGGAGGGGAAGGGGTGCCCCTACACATATAAAACTTTATCCCTAGTTGACTACTACCATAACAACACACTTGTCCTTAATGCATCCTAAAGATGTCCGCAGGATGTCTTTTCCGCCGTAGGATGTCATATGGAGAAGATGTGCTGTTAATTTATAATAATATTATTATAAATAATTCTTTTTTATTTCATGATTATTTGTTAAGAATAATGCTCATTGAGCATTTCACTAAAAGCTGGTAGACACTAATATATGTCAAGTTGCGACTGCGTATCAATTTTTATGGAATTCTGTACAGTAATTCCTAAGGTACAGTTGGCACAAAATTTTGCCACACAGAGACAGACATTTTTAAAAAATGGTCAAATCGTGTTCTAGACTTCTCAAAACGTGTAAATACATTGAAAACCCGATGTCGAAAATTTTTACGAAACCAGTACTTATATATATTTATTCACCATTGAAAATACGGAGGATTACACTGACAGTTGATTTCCCTGGGATCTCTCTCTCTGTATATATATATATATATATATATATATATATATATAACATGCATTTATCAGCTCAAAGCTTTTAGAGATAGCTCCTGATGAAGTCCTACAGCATTCTGAGCTTTTTATTTAATATTCAATATTCTTATTGTGCAATGGTCCGAAAATCTTTTGCTAATCTTAACTTTTATGGTTCATTTCATTATTGTAAGATCGATTTTCCCCCCTTATAATACTATACTTTACTAGATCCTTATTTTCTAATGCATTATCTTGCAAGATCCTTCTCATATGTCTTCTACAGGTATTGTAATCTATAAATAACAACACAGTTCAAATACAACAAATAATTAAAGCAATTCACGTTAACTTGTAACCTAATTGGCAATTGTGGGTTTTGTGGTGATTTATTTGACTGTCTATTTTTCGTTCTCATTCTTTTTATTATAACCATAAACATTATATATATATATATATATATATATATATATATATATATATATATAACAGCGAGAAAACCCCTGCATTAAAAAAATTCCTTAGTTAAACAAAGAAAAATGTATTTTATGACAAAGAATGAAAATTTTAAAAGAAAATAAAACCAAGCACTTTTCTACAACAAACAAGTGGTTGAAATTTAGGCCTCAGGCAAAAGAAGGGATTGTTAAATAAAACCACATTTTCATGAAAACAAAAATTAATTCTCTCTTAATTCACGACAATGCAAACAATTTAAGCGTTATTTAATTGGCCACTAGAAAAAAAAAAACTATGTTTACTAGGGATTCCATTTAATAGCAATTAAGGTTACACCTGTCCAATAAAATAATTTTACGTTAATGAATTATGTACATACAAGTGAAGTAAGTTTAGTTATAAATATATTTTTCTGTGTTTTTGTGTCCTGTATCATTTACTATAATTTAAAATCCTATTTTTGATATAACAATAATAAGAGAAAGTACGTATGACATTGTAAAATAAATAACTCCAAGAACTAACCAAATCCTGAAGAGCGATAAGTTGCATCAAAAGGATTATAATTTGTAACCACTCAGTCAATTACTTTTTACTTTCTCTTACCCATAAGGTAGAGAAAGTATTGTTTTTGGGTCAAATTTTTGAAAGCGAGATTTTGTTATATTTACACGTTTTGAGGTAGCCTGAATAAGAAAAACATGTTTTTAGCAAATGGTCTGTCTGTGTGTCTGTCTGTTATCAGCATATCTCAAAAACAAATTATGGCAGAAAGTTCAAACTTGGTATTCTAAATGTGTATCATATAGGGATGCTACAGTAAGCTTTTCGTTAAGATCAAGCAAATGGTTCGTGTACAGGGACAATCAAGAGAATGCTAATACATTACGTCTATGGGGGAAATTACAGGTAAGTAGAGTTTAACGCCAAAAGACTGCACTAAACCAAATGAAACGAACATATATTTTTTGTAATAGAGATAGTTAACTGGGGAAAAAAAAATGTGTATGTAGGAGCCTCGCCTCCCCCCCTGGGGGGGGGGAAGTCCCTCCTCGAAGTGAGTAAATTTTCATGATGGGTATCTTTCAAAAGAGCTCGTCAATACCTTTAACACGAATGGTTGAACCATCGATCTGCGATAATTTAAAACAAAGTTATCGATTTTTTTTTACTTTTAACGAAAAAAAGCTTAGAAAAAAAAAAAAAAAATCGTATATATATATATATATATATATATATTTAATATTGAGAATAAAATGGACTTTTTTGGATATTTGGTATTATACTACTTCTCTAATATGGAAATCGTCTGCATTATCATAAAAGATAATTTTTTTTAAATAATAATTAAAAAAAATTATTTTTTAAAAACAGAATTATTTTTTAATAACCGAATTAAATTCTATATAAATGTAGGTGTATTAATGAAACGGGGGGTTGAGAGGGGTGGTAGCCCCCCTCACACAGAACTAATTATCATATAAAACTACCCCAAAGCCTAATTTGAATTGTTTAACATAGGTTTACATAACATCGTTATAGTATTAAATTTCAGGGTAAGAGAAAGTCGTGTGAGTGACACATCAGATTATTATTATTATTATTATTATTATTATTTTTTTTTTTTTTTTTGTCAAATCAAAAGTACCTTTTAAGTACACTTTCTATTTGTAACATATTATTTGCATGTCTATTGAAACGCTCGCTAAATAAATATTGTGTAAAAACAAAGTGTACTTCTTTTTTTTTTTTTTTTAATCGAACAACTTTTGACGATAACTCATGTGTTTCTACAGACTAAAACAGATTTTCTCTAAAACATCTATTAGTACCATTTTTTGAGGGGGAAAACAAAGATTAATAGTCTACCAATGGCATGAAAAAAAAAAAAAAAAAAAAAAAAAAAAAATCTTTGGTTAAAAAAAGAAAAAAGGAAAAAAATATAATAAGAAACACAAAGGTATAAAAAGTAACACCTGAACAAAAAACCATTAGGGCCAATTTTTGGGGGTAAAGACAGGATCTGCGTGTGTCGTTGAGGAATTATTACAGATAATTGGAGATTATTTCAGGCTAAAGGTCTCTGAAATTGGAAATACACAGAGTTTCCAGGCAAGATTTTTAATGTACTACAGAAAAAAATTACAAAGGAAAAAATGAAATATGAAAGTTTTTTTTTCTTTTTCTTTTTTTAAATGATAGAAAGCCGAAGAAGTGAAAATCGATTAAATATCGATTAAATGATATGTTTTCTTGAATGCGACGTACAAACTTATTTAGGTTCAAACATTATGAGAGTTTAGAGTACACATGAATGCACGAAATATTCACCATAAACACACACATACAATAATTGCTGTGACGATGTTTTAGTTCCCCACCATATTATAAGTATGGGTAATTTAGGTAATCGTAAAAAATTTTGACTTCAGTTTTTTTTTTTTTTTTTTTTTACTTTTTCTTGACCACATATATGGGTAAAATTATATTGTTTCTGGGTCAAATTTTTGAAAGTGAGTTTTTGTTATATTTACACGTTTTGAAGTCCCCTGAATCCAAAAATACTGCAAAGTCCACCTATGCCAACTAGTTTAGCTTGAAATAATAAAACGCGAATTTCAGATTTATCAAGCACATAGACAAAAGCTTTAGCACACTAAGAGCAGATTAAAAGGGGAAAATTGAGGATTATTTTTATAGAATACAGGGTTAAAACATTTAACACTGAAATATACGCACTAATTAATGTTTTTTACTCTCGAAATCTTGTTAGAGATAAATTAAATGTTTCCAAAAACAAAGAACATCAACAACAAAAAACATATCTAATATTTAATTAGAAATTTATATGAACGCATTTTTCTATGTACTAGTGTATTTGTGTAGTAACATGTATGTGCTTAATTCATTAGCTGCTAATTTTTAGCTAATTAGATCACTTAGATTCAAGCTCTATAAATATGGAAATTCTGATTTTTCAAAAATATATTTGATGAATAATAATAATAATAATAATAATAATAATAATAGATAAGAAAAATCATTAAAAAACTTTTTTAGATGATAAAAATTCGAAGAATTGAAAAATATTATGATTAACTAGAGACTTTATTAATAAATTTGCTATTAAAAATTGTTTTAAAACAATTGATATGCAATCTTACTTTCAAGTTAGACAAATATAATGTTTATAATACCTGTGTATGTAATATTTTACTTACACAATTACTTTTTCAAAAACAAGCTTAAATTACATTTAAAGATATTCAATTCGAGATAAATGGACGACTTAAAAAGATTTGAGAGAAAAATCTTAAAACAACAACAACAACAATAATAATAATAGATCAAATGCAAATTAGCATATCTGAATATGCAAATATAGTTACATTTAATTAATTTATTATGTAATTTGCCAATTAGTTAATATAATATTTTTCATATATTGCCTTTAAAAACGTCATCAAAATGTTTCTTCACTTACCTTATTTATGAATCTAATCATTACTTTGGATATGACAAATGTAATAAGCTTCAAATAATAATTCCACGTTATTATTAAAATAATTATCGAATTAATTACTAGTAACCTACATAAAGCAACGGAAAATAAAAAGAGTTCTTAGCGATGTGCTACGGAACTTAAAACTGATGAAATCTCACAAATGTCTTAAAAACTAAAACTTCTTACAGGATAAGAAATTGATTTTTTTTCTACGACCCCACCTGAGTACATCAACCCTTTGAGGATAAAACCCCTATCTGCCCTTCAAGAAAAAGTTCCACAGAAAAAAATCCCAACCCCACAGAAGACGTTCTCAACCTGGTGGTGGAAGGACAGAAAAACTATAGTTTAAAAAGATTATAAGTAATTCACCCTTAAAGCACCATCTGCTTTATGGTGCACGGGGTGAATTACTTTTAGAGCTTCTTTTACATGATTGTATACAATGTTGTCAACTTAAATACTGCCATTTCTCATTCAATGGTAGTATGAACAAAAACGACCATTGCCTATTACTCTCCAGTTAGTTTTAATGTAAATTACTAGTCCTTCATTGATGGAGTTAAGTTTGCCTAAAAGAAGCAAAAATAACTAAAAGTGAAGACCGAAATCTCCCAAAAGTATTTTTCAAGATGATCCAAACCCAAAACCTCCCCATGAAATCTTTCACTTTTTTTTTCTTATGTTTCGGATAGGGTAAGTGCACCAGTGATTGACACTTTTAGAGCAATCTCTGATGTTTTTAATGTTCTAGCCATCAGAAAATATTTTTAGAAATCTTAAGTTAATACATATGGGGTGAAAGACATTCAGAACCACATATATGTTAAAATATATACATTTGATAACAATTATTTTTTTTATGATTTTTTATTTGACACCCACTCAGTGTTTCAGTAATTGACACTGCCAGTTTTGCATTTTATCAGGCCTCCTATGTTCCAGTGTTTGACACTGCTAGTTATTCATTTTACCAGTTATTAGCACCTTATGCTCCAGTGTTTGACATAAAATGTTAAAATTCTTATATGTAAAATATATGATTATATTATTTTTCTTATTTATTGATTATTTCGGGATAGATGTCAATTACTGGAGCATGCCGATCACTGGAGCACCTACCCTACGAAAGAATATATTATAAAATAAAATAAAATAAAATAAAGCTGTAGCTTAATCAAGTTTATATATTTAAGAATCACTATGCTAATATGACAATAAAATAAATAGGCTGCTATGTGGGGCTGCCTGCTGGACACTAATATTTGATTAATTCAAATTGATATTTAACAGGATGTCAGCATTTAATAAAATGAAAAAAAAAAAAAAAAAAATTAGATCTATAATGACGTCAATTTTACCCTGCAAGTTTAATTTTTATCAAGGTTTTATATCAATTTTAATATTTACGTGTGAATTTCTTTTCATTTCAAAAAAATTTAAAATCAACTCGTAAACTTTTTTGGAAACAATTAAAAATTAAAATAAATTATGTGTTTTTGTCTAAAAAAGGGCTTCTTCAACATTTTTTTCGATACTGTCCGTTTCGATGCTGATTATTATCAATTTCATTTTCTTTTTCTTTGAAAAAAAAAAAAAAAAAAAGGATTTTGATGAAATTCTGGCAAAAACATTTTTCATGTAGAATATCGTATAGAAATCATTCATTATTTGTTTACGGGCTACACAAAAGAACTAGATTATTGTCCGACAATACTTGAAAATTGATGAAAGTGTACTTCAGGTTGTGCCGTGTGTTTTTAATATAGGATTATATTTATGTCTACCGTGTGATGTGTATTCATAACTTTCAGAAAATATACAGGGCTGCCAATATTTAAGCCATAAAGTTCTTTTTTATTGTTAGTGGAAGTGTTTTACTGAAATAGTTTAAAATGCCCAGGAAAGCTGCTCAGGAATTGATATAAATTTCTCATAGCCATATGGTAAATAATGTATTTTTTTAATCTAAGTATTCATTGCTTAGTTTTTTGTATGTATTTACACGTTTTGAGGCTTCCTGAATACCGAAGTTCAGTTTTTACGTTTGATCTTTGTCTGTGTCTGTTAAAGTAAATTAAAAACAAAGGCGATCCAAATGTTGAATTTTGTAGTTAATTTGTTTGTTACTGTAAAAGTTTGATCAAGATTCATAAGTTTCAAGAAATGTTGGTATGAAAGTTGTCTGAATAATTTTAAATGAACTTTTGAATTTAAAAACAGATTTGAATTCCATATAAATGTACGTACAGTAATGACACGGAGGTTGAGGGGGGCGGTAACCCCCCCCCCTCCTCCTCACACAGAATTACTTGTCAAATAAAGCTGTTCCGAAGCTAAATTTGAATTGTTTTAATATAGGTTTGCATAACTCGTTATCTTACCCTTTGCAGTACTCGTTATCTTACCCTTTAATCTCCAATCTATATTTATAGCATTAAATTTCGGGGTAAGAGAAAGTCGTGTGAGTGACACACCAGATAATTTTTTTCAGCGGCAAAACGCTATTAGTGGTCATGCAACAATGAATAATTTTTGAAAGAAATAATTAATATTTTTAACAATTAGGTATTGTCACTTACTACCTTTCACAACAATACTAGAAAACAATACCACAAACATTTTTAATAATACACGTCCAAATACTTTGTGACTTGCGCGAAGAATTATAGTATTTCTGAAAACATCACGATTTTCTCATAAATAATTGAAATAGGTGATTTTTTTAGTGACTGAAATCTTCGGATAACTTTCGTGATGGAAAGTGTGAGAGAAAAGTATTCTAATGGCCTTATTACCGAAGATGAATTTAGGCATGAAGCCATCACTAGGTCAGTAAATAGTCTGAGAGAGGAAGGTTATGAGTTTCTTATGATTTTAGGCGAAGGTAGCTTCGGATTTGTGTTTGAAGTGAGCAACAAACAGCGCCAAAGTGTCGCAGTCAAATTAGTGCGACAAGAATTTGTCAACAGAAGTGAAGTCGAAATATGGCCTGAATTAAGATACCAAAATGTTTTGCCACCAAATGTTTTATGATGGTATTACAATACATACCATCTGCTGAGACATTCGCATTTTTTATGCCTTTGATTCCGTCGTCTTTGGCTTTGGCACTAGAAGATTCCGTGCTTTCCATGAACAAAGCTGCATTCGACTTTGCAAAATCTTGTTTAAAAGATGTATTAAACGGAATCAAGTACTTGCATGGACAAAAGTTATGTCATCTCGACTTGAAGCCTGCTAATGTTTTAATATCCAACTTGAGAAAAGGAATGATAGCTGACTTTAATTCATTGACTTTCACAGAAGGCGGCACCGACGCTTACGTCTCACCATTCTTGTACCGCCCGCCTGAAGCAGTCATTTCTGAAAAAGATGAAAAAACGGTAGTGAATGGCTTCACTGATGATGCTTATACAGTGGGCTTTCTTGCTCTGGAAATGTTTACAAATCAGGCTGTCCTAAAATCCTATCAGTCAGCAAAAGCAGGTAAAAAAGAATGGACATGGAGCAAACAACTCTATCCCAGAATTTTTAAAATTCTGAAGCAAAATAATTTTGAAAAAGCAGTCTAGAAGACGTTTTTGAAATCTAAGGTGGATAAAGACGTTATTAACATCTTACGAAATTTTGTTAATGGGTATCTATGTTTGAATCCTGCACTTCGACCTTCTTTGGATGACATGCTGGAACACAAAATATTCGGCGGAAACAGATTGTTTCCACAAAATAAAAATGATGTATGGGAAAATAAAGCTTCACATAAAAAGCTCTGTTTCTTGATTTCTTTATTTATTGCTAAAGCTTCATTTTTGAGTCTTCCATCCGATTCTGACGACTTTGTTCAGACAGAAGCAAATGAAAATCAAGAACAACAGAGACTAAGTGATGAGAATGATGTAGAGAAAACAAATCATGCTGAGTGTCATCCAAAAGAGAACTTAACTAAAAAACAGACCTTTATGCAGTGGATGGCCAAGAAAAAATCAGGTCTTTCTGATAGATTTCGTCGCATAATCACCATGTTTAGTCGCACAAGAAAATGATTGATGTCATATCTGCAAATAAATCTTAAAAGCATATTTGAAAATAGACCAGCTACCTTTTGTGAAGAAATAGTGCAATAAAGAACCCGTATAACAATAGCCCATATCTTGCAATAGCTATTATCATCCCTCCTACTAGACGGGGATTTTTCTAAATTCATTGACTATTACAGTTGACTATTACAGCTCGTTGTTCAAAATTAAACTCCGATATTCTAAATTCCCATCCATATAGTTACAGTGTAACCTCATCTTATTTTCATGTGGCTAATAAAAATCCTTGTTCTGGCGATTATTCTGTGTCTTTTTTTTATGCTATGTTCTTTCTGTATTTAAATGGTTTATTATTGTGAGAACATTCATTATAGTTATAGCATAGCCTCCTAAACTAGATGCCTGTCGCGTTGCTCGGAAACTTGGCAACAGTTGAAGCGGTAGACAGTGCCACCTGGTACAGATTTCACAACTTTTTTATTCAACAGCCCCCAATAATTTTTAAAAGTGGTAGTTGATATATATGAAAAGCGAATAGAATCGAGGAAACGTCGATTATATATACAATATATCTCTTCTTAAACTTATTGGTGGCAGTTGAATAAAAAAGTCGCACAATGTGTATCAGGTGGCGCTGTCTACCGCTTGAACTATTGCCAAGTTTACGAGCAACGCGACAGGCATCTAGTTTAGGAGGCTATACTTGAACATATTCACTGAATTCCCAGAGATATTCACACTGTAAAAAAAAAAAAAAAATCTGAAATTTTCCTGGAAAATTTTGGGCGGTATGTGTCTAACAAATTTTTGTGCAAGGGAACTTTCAATTTTTCGTGCCCCCTTATACTTGGTAAAATAAGTATCAGGGGCATAGGAAGCAAGAGGCCAATTACCCCACCAGCACATCCACCGAATATTGAAGAAAAATACTTTAGCCGGTCTGTCCCCCATCATGTTATTATATGTATAATCTGTTTTTACTCAGACACATTTTTTAACAGACAAACAGCTCGATTAAAAAAATAATCTGACCAAAAGATAAATAAAACTGGCAACTTTTAATTTCTGTAATAGACAATTTCTTATTACTCAAAATTTAAGATGGTCACTACAGAGGTGACGATGCTTTTTTTTTTTTTTTTTTCTGTCTGAAAGAAATATGACTGTGATCCTAATAAAGAACTACAGAATTAAAATGACTTTTAATTGGAATTGAAACGAATTAATTGATCCAAGTTGATCCGCAACAACAACATTACAATCAACGCAAATCATAGACAAAAAATGAATAAAAATGATTTGACCCCAATTTAATACGTGAGTCGTGTACAGATGAAATTACGTTTCTTGGACCGAAGCAGAATCCTAGTACGAATATAACAGTAGCCAAGTATTATTTAATATGCCTTATTAATGACAAAAATATGATATGAAATCACATTTAATTATCAGAGCGGACCAATGGAAAATGATCATTAAGTACATCACTCGACTTAGCATACAATTTTTTTCTGTGGTAAATAGACACTGTGGCGTGCATAATTTTGACAGAGCTGCATAAAAAATTTGAATGTATCATCATCTAAAAGCGATTACCATTTGAATATTATATACAGTTTTTGAAATTATCATCCCAGTAGCATAACGGAATTATGGTTAAGAGATCATTAGGCCATAATGGTAGAACCTTCAGTTATTCCAAGGATTGATTTGGAAAAGAAATATATCTGGAAGAGATATGCATGCTAAATAAGTTGAACAAAGGAAAAATAATAAATTTCAAGCTGTTAAAAAAAGAAAATGTAGCGTAAAACCTATAAAATTAAATTTAGGTAATAGATTTAAGTTTTTGAATTCTTGTTCACTGATTTTACAGGCCACTATAACAGCGGTCGACAACTTTCTCGACTTCACAGACCACTAAATTTACAATTTAAATAATTCCCACGAACCCCTAACACTTTATCTTTCTATAAATCAACAGAAATTTTCTATTTCAGATGTTTTGTCAAATATCTCAAAGAGTATTTGACAATTCAACTAGTAACCTTGGAAGTGTAAAGAATACGTTATACCTTTTATATTTGAATGAAGGTTTTTCCCCAAGCAGTAAAAAATTAAACAAAAATAGAATGTTTAGGACCACCTGACTGTAATATTTGAAGTGCGTTCTGGCTGTAGCAAATGATTTTAAGGCTTCTTTTAATTATTTATATTCCTTTGTGTGAGACGAGCGCAAATATTCATGGATACATAATAGTTTTTTTCAAAAAATTGTCCTTCCCTATTATATCTTGAAGGATATTAAACTCAACGCAAAAGCCAAAATATTAATTATCTAAATCTAATGAAATATGAGCATTTTTGCTAAATGATTTTAGTTGCGAATGCGCAAGCGTTCATAAATTTTTATTTGCATAATTCATTAGCCAAAGGTATTGAGCTACTTATACCAAAGTCCCAAGTAAATAACGTGAAAATTCAGAGAGTTAGAATGAACTGGATTTGGAACAAGCTTGGAAAAGTGAATTTCGTTTCATACCCTTATTTAGCAAAAATAAATAAAGAAATAAAATAAATGAAATAATAAAAATAAATAAAATAATAAATAAATAAAAATAAATAAAATAAAATAAAATGAACGCAACTATTTTTAAGTGAGTAATCTTGACTTTAGATGGGAAAATACAAAGATTTGAACAATATGATCTCGTATAAAAAATTATTTTTGGAAAACAAAATTGTTGTTAAAAAACTTTTAAAATACAAACTAATATTAATGATTATTACATAGATATATACACAAATAATGTAAATTTAAATAATTAAATTAAAGCAAAGTGGAAATAAATAACATATTCTGAATTTCAAAATAAGAAACGAGAACAAAAAATATTATTAGTGAAAAAGGTTTGTAGAAAAGAAAAATAAGGTGTATCTCAGAGTGATGATGACTTTCAGACATTTTGGCTTATGCAAAGAAGGAGGCCATAAATGAGGAACTGCAGATATTCAATTAATATTGAATAGGTTTTACATTATTACGCATAAAATTTTTCTATAAATCGGCATGTTATATATATATATATATATATATATATATATATATATATATAAGCAAAATAACCAAGGATAGATGAAAATGAATCCCAAAACACATGAGGGCCTTCTTCAGGGGAGCTCCCCCATGTAGGAAAGGAAATATGAGAAGTTTCTGACGAAACGTTGGCTATTTAGCCAAAAAATACGTTTCTATAAACGTCTGGGGGCTAGAAACGTATTTTTTGGCTAAATAGCCAACGTTTCGTCAGAAACTTCTTATATTTCCTTCCCTACATGGGGGAGCTCCCCTGAAGAAGGACCTCATGTGTTTTGGGATTCATTTTAAACTATCCTTGGTTATTTTGCTTATTTATTATGGTTTTATATTTCCTTTAGCTGCATTTGCGCATTGGCTTATAAATACTCTGTTCTAGTTATATATTGAAAATTCAAGTCTTATTCCATCTTATATTTAAAACTTATCATATATATATATATATATATATATATATATATATATATATATATAGGGTAATTTTAATTAAAGTTTAGATTTCAAAATGCTATAATTTTAAAACTAACGGTTAAAATGACTTGATATTTTATCGTGAGGCATTGGAATTTTGCTTGGCGATAGAAAAAAGTATTTAAAAAATGTGCCTATAGATAGCGCTGTCAAGGTAATCTCAAAAGAAATGCCTAAATAGATTCATTATACACAGGAATGTTGCTAGCAGGAAACAATATACTTTAAAGGTTTACGACAACTTTTTTAGCAAAAAGACACAAGACTATGTGCTTACAGCAGAAAGAGTGATAGTGGCAAGAAAAAAGGAGGAGCTTCATGAAACAAACATCTTACGAATGATTAACGGCACATTTTGGGAACTTCTTTTTTTTCTCCTTTGCCTAACAATTGTTCTAGCAAAATATTAAGTCATTCTCAACTGTAGTTTTAAAATATAACGTTTTGAAATCATAACTTTAACTATAATCACCCTGTATATATAAAAATTATATATATATATATATATATATATTACATTTGTGGCTAATAAAAGAATATCGACAAAATGGTAGAGCCATGTTATGCCATATTCTTGAAATAGGCTATAGAAATATGTCTGGATCATATTAATTGAAGTTCATATTTTTAATGAATAGCAATTTCAAGAGGTAAATTAAAAACACAGGAAGTAATACTTACGAGTCGAAAGTTTTTATCCCTTTTTATAAAGGTAACACCGAAGCAAAGTCAATCTTTATAGTACATGGAATCAAGTAAAAGGCAGTCACTCTAATGAATAGTTATTTGGAAAACAAATGAAAAATAGTCTTTATATGCAGAGATAGAGCATCGTCTCTACATAAAATCTTTCTTGAAGATAAAGTTCTAAAAACGTCCTTTTTGTTAAGTTACGTTATTAAGATTCATAATTCTGTTACACTTATTTAGATAAGGATGAATAAGTTGCAGCGATATATACAAAATACGAATTCAGTTTTTGAGTCCATAAACATCAGAAGACATTCTTAGAGTCACGTGTATAAAGTTACTGCGATATGCAAATTTTACCACGCTTGGTCTGTTAAGCTGCGCTGAAACCAAGATTAAAACGAAATGTTCATCTGATTTTACCATCTAATGACGTGAGTTTGAATTTCTTCCTCAAATTTAGAGTCGCTGCGGTTATGGGGCGTGCAAAATCAATGTCTGAGTTAAAAAGACGAAAGATTGACGAATTATATAAGAACAAACTGTCTATTAGAGCAATCTCAAGAGCAATTAAACGTTCTCATCATATAGTAGGAAATCATTTAAAATTCCGTGGGACGTACAGTCGGTAACAAAAGTGTCCGAACACTAGCAAAAATTCCTATGTAAAAAAAGTACACTTCATACGGTTTTGTTAAATAAATCCTTATCGAATCATGTCCTTACACTGACTAAGAACAGGATTCGACAAGGATTTATTTAACAAAACCGTATGAAGTGTACTTTTTTTACATAGGAATTTTTGCTAGTGTTCGGACACTTTTGTTACCGACTGTACGTCCATGTCTATTGGACGCCGTCCAGTGCTAACATCAAGACAAAAACGTTCCATTATTCACCTGATAAACAGCTCCAACACAAGTAATGCACTAGTGCGACGTAAAACCCAATTTACCAACCAACATAAGTAGCAGCCAAGTAGATTTTTCTCCTTGTATAAGCGTTTCAAAAGATAAGTGCATCACGTACGTATCAAAAAGTTTAAGCATCTTTGCTATCGAAAAATGCAAGGACAACCTAATCTGACATTACTCCACAAGACTGAGAGAGTTAATTGAGCAAATTATCACAAATTGTGGACTCAAAACTGGCAAAAAATTATCTGGCGAGATAGAAAAAAAAATAATCTTGATGGGCCAGATGGTTGGAAATATTTTTTTGCATGACCATAGAAGAGATAAATTAAGTTTCTCTGAGCGACAATAAGAAGGTGGAGGAATAACCATCTGGGAGGATTTAACGCAATAGGCAAAATATCAACAAGTCTTTCTAACAGGTCATTTTGATGCTTGAAATTATCAAAAACTGTTAAAGGATTACCTTAATAAAATTAAACATAATTTATACGTCTCACTAATATATTAAAACCAATGTAACATTTAAAATGAGATAATGAATACAAAAATTTTTAAAACTTTAAAGATACATTTTAATTAAAAACATTAAAATACACGACAGACGTTTCGGCTAGAACACTAGCCCTCCTCAGTGTCAAACATATAAGCAGAAGATTTACAAAAAATTCATAACACATCATAACAAGATTAAGCTAAAATTTTTTCTGATTTAAAAATAAGGGTTACCCCCCTCGTTTTATTAAAAGAATTTATAAAGAAGAGTTCTATTTTTCATCTAAATCAGTTCATCCTGAAGTTAAAAATTCTAATCACCGTACTACTATCCCTTATTATAAAGGTATTTCCTAAAATATCGCTAAATTGCTTAAAACAGTTAATATCTCTACTAGCTTTAAACCTCAACTCCGTATTAGCAACTTTTTCTCAAACTTTAAACCCGCTGCCCCCCCCCCCTAAACGTCTAGGTGTAATCTATTGTATTCCCTGTAAAAATTGTGATTCTACATATATCGGTGAAACTGGCAAAACAGGTGAAATTAGATTAAAGGAACATAAACGCTCATATAAAACAGGTGATTTAAGATCGAAATTCGTAATCCATGCCCTCAATAGTGATCATATTCCTGATTTTGATAAAATTCTAGCCGCTGATGTAAATTTATATAAATCTCATATTTTACTAGAGGGCACTTTTACTAAAATGCAACATTCTGCCTTTAACGAGGCTAAAGCTATTCCTCCTGACTATAAATCTTGTTATGATGCGTTATGAATTTTTTGTAAATGTTGTGCTTCTATGTTTGACACTGAGGAGGGCTAGTGTTCTAGCCGAAACGTCTGTCGTGTATTTTAATGTTTTTAATTAAAATGTATTTTTAAAGTTTAAAAAATTTTTATATTCATTATCTCATTTTAAATGTTACATTGGTTTTAAAGGATTACCTGTTACTTTTTTTTTTTTTTTTTTTTAAATATCACAAAAGGTCAACTGCACAATTTCAGCAAGATAATGCTTCCTCACATAAAGCAAATTCGACTTGAGAATGTTTTTTAGCTAATGAAATTCCTGTGATGGAATGGCCTCCATGTTCTCCAGACCTTAATCCGATGGAAAACATGTGGACAGAAGTTGCACGGAAGGTCTATGAACGTAGTCTATATTCAGTATAAGCGCTTAAACCCGTAATCCTTAAAACTTGGGAAATGCATATTATTCAATTGAAAGTCTAGTTTCATCCATTACAAGGTGGTTCTAATCTTAATACAGTCCATTTCGTACAAGGATATTGGTAGTCTCTTTTGCTACAGAAAAGTCTTAAAATTAGATTAGAGCACAAATCTAACAAATTCAAGTCAGAAATTAGAATACAATGCTTATACAGTTGTAATCAGCAAGAAATAAAATGCTCAAAATATAGATTGTAATTACATTAAATAAGTTGGCTGTATAGAAAAAAGATTAAGCAAAATGTCTAAATAAGATACATTATTAATTCATATATACAAGGTAATAAACTTTTCAGCAGCTGATTTATAAAAGCAAAAGGAATGAAAGGTAACAAGTACATCTATACTGTAACGAAATACTAGAAATAAAAAGCTGAAAATATGGACTTTTATTAAAATATAAATTTTGTTAAAAGTTTAGGGAGGTAAAGCTATATAATTTAGAAAGTGCAGTGAAGTTTGAAAATGGAACATACTATTTATTCGAATATACTCCATATAAGACTTTCAAAAGCAAAATCATAAAATCAAACGAATGCCAAATATCACATTAAAACAATAAAGTAAAATCTTGAAATTGTAGCATAAGGGGGGAAAAAAATTACAATTTAAAATGGCTAAATATTGTGAAAATATAGAAAAAAATGTTTTTAAATATATATTAATGAAATTAAATTTTAAAACAATAATTAACTTACTCATCAATATAAATGTAAAAGGCATGATGAAATTAAAATCGTATGCATTAACATATATATTTTTAAAATGCTTTTTGGCACCATAAGGAACATTGGTGTCCAGTTTAAATGCATAAAATCATTTTTTGTCTATTTCTACGTTATATGCAACAGTTCAACGGGGTTCATACGAGGGCAATGTCCCATCTATGTATGCCATTGCCCTGGTTAGCTCCCTTTTAACACCCCCGATAAGCGTCCAGTAACCCCTTTTAGCACAAGAGGGTGGGTGTGAAGATGGGTGATACAGCTGGCTGCATGACTTTAATATTCAGAAGTTTTTATAAATCCATTAAAGTTCAGAAAAGCATAAAATTGAGAATAAAAAAAGGGAAATCAAATATTGAAATCAAAGTACTATAACTGCATTATAAACTAGTTTGACTATAAACTAAATTAGGTTATACTTTAGTATGAAAGTATAACTCAAATGAGTCAAGAACATTTGACGATTAGCACCAGAGTGTAATTTTATCCTAATATAATTATTAAATATGAAATTGAAGATAAAAATTAAATATTGAAATCACAATACTTTTATTGCATTATAAACTAGTTTGATTACAAATTAGATTATACTACCTTATGCAAGTATAACTCAACTAAATAACAGAAATATTTGATGATTAGCATCAAAGTGCTTTTAATCATAATTATTAAGCATAACAATGAGAATAAAAACGGGAAAATCCAATATTGACGGATTATTTCAGCATCATAAACTAGTTTGATTATAGCACCAGAGTATTTTTTAATTCTAATATAATTAATAAACATGAAATTGAAGATAAAAAATCAAACATTGAAGTCACAGTACTATCACTGCATTATAAACTAGTTTGAATATAAACTAAATTGAGTTATACTACATTATGGAAGTATAACTCAATTGAATCACAGAAATATTTGATGATTAACATCAAAGTGCTTTTAATCTATATATAATTATTAAGCATAATATTGAGAATATAAAAGGGAAAATCCACTATTGACGTACTATTTCCGCATTAAAAACTAGTGTGATTACAAACTAAATTGAGCTATACGGCATTATGCGAATGTAATTGAATCGAGTCCCAAAAACATTTAATGATTAACATCAGAGTATTTTTTAATTCTAATATAATTTATTAAACATGAAATTGGAGATAAAGAATCAAATATTGAAGACACAGTACTATTACTGCATTATAAACTAGTTTGATTATAAACTAAATTGAGTTGTACTATTTTGTTATTTCCTTTGGCGTTCAAGACGCTGATATTATTTTCTCTGTTTATTTATCTAGCGCAAAGTCTCCTTTTAATAATAATAAACGGGCCTTCCGTGGCCGAGTGGTTATGTCACCACACTGCGAATCGCCTTCGAGCGTAGGAGAACGGGTTCGATTCCCTAGCTGTCCCTGGGTGTTCTTCCATTTTTCTTCGTATTGTAATTCTGTCATATGCTAGCTGTAATTATCTGACGAAGATTTACATGAGGACTACGAGTAAAGCATACAAATCTGATGTATATGTTATCAATACACAAACAAACAACAATAATAAACATTTCAAAAAATCTGAGCCCTCCGTGGCCGAGTGGTTATGTCACCACACTGCTAATCGCCTTCGAGCGTAGGAGAGCGGGTTCGATTCCCGCGCTGGCCCTGGGTGTTTTCTCCAATTCTTCGTATTGTAATTCTGTCATGTGCTATCTGTCGTTATCTGACGAAGATTTACAACCGGACATCGAGTCAAGCATACAAATCTGATGTATATGTTATCAATAAAACAAAACAAACAATCAAAAAATCTCTCAAACCTCTCACAAAATTTAAAAATTTAACTTTAGAAAACAAGTGAGTAGAATTGTTTTGCTATTGCTTTACTATAATACTTAGCTTCGTGCGTTATATTTTAAAGCAAAAAAAAAAAGATTTTATTGTTTAATTTTCTAAAATTAAGTTTTTTTTTTTTTTTTAATTTTGTGACATTTTACGGAATGGTCTAAATGTATACTTTAAATGCATGCTTTTTTATCTACACACAGGAGTGAAAACACATTGTTGAAAAGGCTAAAACAACAAAATGTTTCACAATTAAAATATTGACTTAAAAATAATTTTAATTTTGTTTTTATAAGTTTAAGACCATGCATTTTTCTATGTAAGTATATTTCAGCAAATAACTAGAAATCATCGACCGCTTACAAAGCTATGACATAAAAAGGGAAAGGGCACTGCCCCTGCACTGAGAGCATTGGCCCTGTTCCAGTCCCCTAATTATCGCCCCTAGATTTAGGTCCGGCTAACCCTATCAAAGGGAAAAGGGTAACCAAAATCAGAGATTTCATTGAACTTTCCTAGAATAGATGAAGCCTTTTAATCTACATAATCATAGGCCAAATTTCATAGTATGGGATATCACATTCTGATTATCAGAAACTCTCTTCTTTAGAAACAGCTTTTGAAAAACTCTACATGAACGTTAAATCTGAAAATTCACGACAATGTTTTATTCAGAAAACACCCCCCAAATACTGTAAAAAGAGCGTATTATCAAAACTTTAGGAAAAAGAGAGAGAGAGAAAAGTGGTCATTCATGTATATGAATTTAAAGGAATCGATTTTATTTCGTTGATAACAAGGGTATATGTATAAAGTTATTTTATTCTATCTTTCTGTATACACGATAAGAAAAATAAAGATGTTTAGAGTATATTGCTTTAGATAATGAAACGCTTTTAATAAGTAAAATTTTATGTTATATAATGCGGATTAGAAATTAAAGTATTAAAAATCTGTACTGATAAGTATAAAAGATTTAAGTCCAAAAATGTCGATTTTGAGTTAAGTACATAGTCAGACTCAGAAAAAAATTCTCTATCGATTGGTATAAAGGATTTAAATCCATGTCATTTAGTCTTTGATAAAATCCATTGGTAAAAAACGATTCAAGTTAGAAATTTAGCATTAATCTTTGGTATAAAATATTTAATTCAATTTTTTTCCTTTATTAAATGAAGGTTGACAATCACTGAATGGTATGAAGGCTATAAATCAACATAATCCCTTTTTCCTAATCGATTCTTCCGATCAGTTTTTAGTTAGTTTAACTTTATTTTTCGTCTCCTGAAAAAGCAAGAATATGGACTTAAATCCTTTCTACTTATCAGTACAGAAATATGCATTTAAGTTTACATATTATGCAAGAAATATATTATAAAAGTTGCAGTGCAAAAGATTTACGCATTGTAAAATACTAATTAGTTCAAAGTGGAAAAAATATCCAAAGTTTATTTATTTATTCACATTGCGTTAGTTGGATAGTACAAACAAATTAGAACATTTCAATAATTTCATCGGTTGCAGATAGCATGTTATTGCTATGGATGCGTATAGAATATCTGCGCATAACTTCGATGTATAAGCACAATATCTTCTTTGTTATCATAACATTTAACTATTATCTTAAAAAATAATTTAAATGTTTATTAGAAATATACCCTTCCTTTAAAAATAAAAAAAAAAAAATAAATAAACCAAAAAGTAACGCAAAAGTTTTATTATACACAACTTCCTCTTATTCTGCATTTGATACAAAGGGTGTACTGTACTATATATGTATATGAATATGCTTTTAAAATTAGTTTAAAATAGTTTTAGA
Source organism: Salticus scenicus (assembly GCA_963930645.1). Taxonomy (NCBI): domain Eukaryota; kingdom Metazoa; phylum Arthropoda; class Arachnida; order Araneae; family Salticidae; genus Salticus; species Salticus scenicus. The sequence goes on from OZ005662.1 coordinate 163,225,776, forward strand.
AACAATTTTATTTGACATATATTTTGTGTGAAGGAGGCTACTGCCCCATTCAACCCACCTTTTGCATATAATATCTACATTCATATATATATATATATATGACTGATATGACTGTTACTGAGCTTAAAAATTTATTTCAAACTAGCAAACCCATGCGAATTTTTCGCATTTTATTTCTTTTCTTATTTTCCTTTAAAATTTGAAACACATAAATATTAAATGAATTTCACCACTTAATTAAAACTTTAATTCGCCATTCGTCAAATTATTATTAAAACCAAATTAATATTGTGCAGTAGTGAAACTAAAATGATACAAAGAAATGTTTCGAAATAAAATTCATATTTCACGACCTAGCTTCTATACTATCGCAAGGCAGTACTGTTTTAGTATAGGACCCCCATAAATGACTTTTAAATTTTTGTCGCCATGTTGGCGATGACTTTTTATTTATTTATTTTTGCATAATTTAAAGGGAAAAAAAAATCCTATTTTGATTACACTTTTTATGTATGATCTGTTTCTTAAGTCAATTTATGATAATAGATCATGTTCTGTGTATATATCTTTGATGTATTACTAGGTTTAAAATGACGTTTGTAAAATATTCTTAAGATTCAACTTTTAAAAATACATCTTTCCATAAAATACTGTTATCAGAGAAATGTCGTCATTTTTTCTTATTAAAATCATTAAGTTCGTTTTAAATATTGGTTTTTATCCTTGCGTATTTTATTAATTACATCACTATCGTATCGTTTCGACAAAATATAATCGTAACTGGACCACGTTAGAGAAATATTATATAGATTATTCAGACAAATTTTATACACGCCAGTCCCTAAAACTTATCAGATCTTGCTCAAACTTTTTAAGTGGTAACCTCATTCGATTTTCAAAATAACGAATTTGAATTTTCTGCAATGGACTTTATGCATGACACATAACTGGGGGTATATAAAAGTCTTTCCGCCAATCGCTGAGCAGTAAATTTTTGTTTTCTGCTGTATTAGCCAATACCACTCGCTGAGATAGGTAAATACCCGTAGCCGTTGCCACTCGTGTATAAGATCCATTTGTTTTATAAGTTATGCTGATAAAATATATACATACGCACATACAAACAGCCAAAAACTACATTTTTGTACTAAGGGAAACTCGAAACGTGTAATTATAGCAAAAAATAGGTATTGAAATTTGGACTTCAAACAATATTTTGCCTACCAAAAAATAAAAGAAACTAATTATCATTTCTAAGCAAATTTCTTGATCTTGATAAAATTTAATAAAGCACGTCCATCAATTGAGTTTGTGTAGCCCTATATATTTTCTATAAATTACATAAACACCGTATAGTGTACGATCTAGCGTAATGTAAAAAATACTTAAGATAACATGAAATGATCTTCCATCAATTTCAAATGGGATCCGGACATAATCTTGCGACCGAAATATCGCGGGACAGAATCTCGCCGGACAACATATCGCGCGAACTAAAGCTCGTTTAGACAGAATCTCGCGAGGATAAAATATAGTTAGGACAAAATCTCGAGGGACAATATCTCGCCTCCCAACTGGACAAAATCTCGCAAGGTCATAATCTCGTGATGACAAAATCTCGCCTAGATAAATGTATTAGTAACAGCAAATTAATGTCAGCGATGATTGAGTTTAATCTTATACTATTAAGTGAGCAATATTTGTATATATATATATATATATATATATATATGTATATTTCACTGTTCTCGAAAACGGTAGCTCGCAAAGTCACGTGATTTAACACAAAGGTGCCCTCCGAAGAGTCATTGTGCACATCGAAGTCAGATTTTCGAATTTTTGATTAGTTTTCTTTTAATTAATAAAAATATGATAATTAAACTTCCCATTTCTATAATGGTGCAGAATGGAGAACCTTAGGAGATATTTGATTGGTTTATTTGATTTTCATTGATTTGAGTGTATTTTACATTGAACTACAGCTACGTTATGAGAAATTACAAGAGATTTGATTGGTTTATTTGACTTTCATTGATTTGAGTGTATTTTGCGTTGAACTAGAGCTACGTTATGAGGAATTACGAGAGATTTGATTGGTTCATTTGATTTTCATTGATTTGAGTGTATTTTACGTTAAACTAGAGCTACGTTATGAGGAATTACTAGAGATTTGATTGGTTTATTTGATTTTCATTGATTTGAGTGTATTTTACGTTGAACTAGAGCTACGTTATGAAGGATTGCGAGAGATTTGATTTAATTTTTAATATTTTAGTATTGTGGGACTTTTACAGAGAACAAATTACGATTGGCGCCGCAGGCCCCCGAGATCATGTTTTTTGGTAAAAATTTTCATGGTTCTCTGGCCAGCTAGTATAAATAAAATGCCATATTTTAGAGCATTTTTCTTAGAATAATATGGTAATCACAAGTAATTTTATATAAAATTTTGGGAACTCAAATGATATTTACCTAGCTACAGTACCAATAGAAAGACAAATTCATTGCAAAATGCTTTTTGAATTTTGCTTAAAAGAGTTAAAAATATTAAGTTTATTAGCTTGTGAAGATCAGTCATAATGATTTCAATCGCATTTACAAATTTTATGATTTCTAATTGAGGTTTTTGACCAGTGTTAAGCTTTGATATTAGTAGTGATGCATAGTATTATTTTCTTGTATATTGAATAGAAGTAAATATTGGAATCATTAAAAATTTCGATTTCCAGTTTTCGATACATTTATTCATTTTGAGGGTTTTAGAACATGATTTGACCATTTTTTAAAAATCTTTGTCTGTGTCTGTGTGTGTGACAAAATTTTGTGGCGACAATATCTCAGGAACTACTGCACAGAACTGCATATAAATTTATATGTAGATGCACCTTGACATAAATTAGTGCCTATCAACTTTTGGTTTAAATCGCTCAACAAGTGGTGCTGCTCTACAGCGATTTCAGGAAAGGCTATACAAGAATAATAATTTCTCCAGCAAAAAATCTTTTATTTTTTTTTAATACTAATTTTTTCATTACCGTCACGTGCAAGGTCCACATCCGAAGAAGAGATAGGATTTTCAGTGACTGTATTTTAATAAAGCAGTGTATTATAAATATAGACGGAATTTTAAATTATTTTTGTAAAAAAAAAAAAAAAAAACTTTTTAAATTAACGAAATTGTAGCAACCTTTTTATTATAATTTTTGTGGAACAGAAATAAATTCTTAACAGTTAGCAGGGCAATGTCCCGCCACCGAGAGCATTGGCCTTGTTACAGTCCCCTAATTATCACCCCAGATTTTGGTCCAGTTAACCTCAATAAACGGGAAAGGGGTAAGCAGAAACAGAAAAATCATTGAACTTTTATGATATAAAAGAAGCCACATTTAATCTACACGATGCAAAAGTTATAGAGCTTAACAAATGTCAAGGAAAAATTTTTACTTGTTCAACAGGGTGGAAAATATATCCGTCTTTGAAAGATTTAAATTTAATGTTACAGGCCACTTTTTTCCTTTCTTTTTATATCTACTAACTAGAATTTCGTTTTTACTTTCTGCTATAATTCAACAGCAGAAAGTCTTGGTTTTGTAAAAATTGTCGACCTCGAGTTTTCAGTGGATTTACAAGTTTTACGAGGTCTAGAATACAATCTTACCATTTCTAGAAAATGTCTGTCTGTTCATCTGTATGTGTGTGCGTGTGTGTGTATGTGTGTGACAAAATTTTGTGACGACTGTATATAAGGAACTACTGTATAGAATATTCTATAGAAATTGATGTGTAGTTGCACATTGGCATAAATTTGTGCCGATTAACTTTTGGTAATAATCGTCTAACAGGTGGCACCGCCATTCCGTTTCATTTTCAATTTTTAACATGGAAGTATAGGACAAAATTTCGTATAAATGTAAATAAAGAGAATCATTCTTAGCAAAACATTATGAAATTAAAAAGAACTATTTATAATAGTAATAATTAATTGGGAAAATAATACGTATATATACCCCTCCCTCTCCTTCTGGGATGTGTTTTCGAATATTTTTAAAAGAGATCGTCAATACCTTTAAAATGAATGGCTGAAGCTTGTATCTGTAGTCACTGAAACTAATTATCGATATTTTTTTAATAATAATAATAAAATGCATTTATTAAAATGTTGTTTGCAGGGCAGAAAATTGACTTTCTTTTGACATTAAGTGATATACTAATATGAGATGAAAGTCGTGTGCATTCATCATGGAAAATAATTACGACTAACTTTGGATAGGCTACTGTCGATGTATTGCATACGCACCACACAGAGTAACACAGCGGGGAAAAGATGTGCATTTAGAGCAATTAAAAAATGTATTTCCTAATATATCAGCATTTTTTGTGTGGCCGTGTAGACGAGTGTTGAATATTTTTCAAACTTTATTCAGTGGGAAACATACTTTTCTTAATTCGGTAGGTTTATTTCAGTCTAAAGAGATAAATTGTACCAACAAGAAGTTCTGTCAATGGACCGAAATGTATTTGAATTATTCTGCATATCTCTGTAAACGGACCATTCATTCAATTTCAGTAAAAATTTACTAATATTATTTCCATACCATACAGATTAAGAATATTGATTTGGATTTCATACTAGTGTTTGTCTTTAGCTATGTTGGTAATACACTCAGACATACACACTCACAGAGACAGACAGACCAGCAGTTAAAAATCCGATTTCTAAATAATAATACGCAGTTATAGAAAAAACCCAGTTTTAAAATTTATACTCCAAAACAATACTTTCTCTACCATATATAGGTGGGAGAAAGTAAAAAAAAGAGCAAAATTATTTAATTGATGAACTTTTTAATAAAGTTTTGGGCTTTAAATACAGATGGAAATTTGATTTATTGAATTAAAAGATTAAGCTTTATATTACTTAAAAAAAAAAAAAAAAATACAGTAATAGTTTTATTAGATTTTTTTATGGTGCAAATAGACATTGTTGCCATTGAGCAAGGCAATGTCCCGCCATTGGGGGCAATGGCCTTGTTCCAGTCCCCTAATTATCACCCCCTTCCCCGACCCCCGATTTTGGTCCAGTTAACCTCAATAAAGAGAAAAAGGGTAAGAGCAGAAAAAATATTTGAACTTTCATATCATAAGAAGCCTTTAAAACGGCCTAGTACAAAAGTCATAGACTTTAGCAAATGGCATGCCAAAATTTTTACCAAATTGGGGAAGTTTATCTTATTGTAAGCGGTGGGGAAGGGGGGGGGGATGAACGATGTAAAGGACTTTACTTGTAACTCATTATACATACATACATATCATATATACAATATTTCATCATTATAATGTTAAAATAGCAGAAAAGAAAAGTTTTTAATTAGACAATTATAAATCATAAAAGTTTTTCATTCCTTGTTATAAAGCTGAAATATTATTGTATCAGACATTCGGATTAAAAATGCCACTATTGCCCTATTAGTCAGAAGATTTTTTCTATGTGTAATTCCATGTAAATTATTTTCATTTTGAAAAATTAAGGAAATTTATTTTAACGTATTGATAACTTATATAAGTCTGTTTAATCAACATCATATTTCTAGTATGAGCTAAAGTTTGACAGCTTATCTTATTTTAAACCTTTTTCAAGTTATTGCTGTTATTATTAATTTATGCTTTTTGCTGTTTTTATTATGTTTGTTATACATGATTTAATATATCAATGTCTCATAAGAAATTCATATTAACTTTTCAGTATCTATTGCTTTGTATGAGGCTTTAATTCCACATGTAATTGTTTAATGATTAAAGCGTGAGTATTGTGGATTAATTCATATTCTTTTAACTATTCCTGGATATATTTTTTTAATCTATCATTGTATAATCTATCTATCTTTTTTAATCTATCAATCTATCAATGTATAATCTATCAATGTATAATCTATATCCTGGATATTTAGCCTATCAATCTCCCGCCATTGGGAGCATTGGAATGTCTATTTGCCCCATACAAATTCTGATAAAACTATTACTGTATTTTTTAAGGTAATATAAAGCTTAATCTTTTCTTTTGATACAATAAATCAAATTTCCATCTGTATTTCAAGCCCAAATATTTATTAAAAAATTCATTAATTAAATAATTTTACTATTTTTCTGCTTTCTTCCACCCATATATAATCGAGAAAGTATTGTTTTGGAGTCTAAATTTTAAAACTTTTTTTTTTTTTTTTTTTTACTTTCTTCTACATGTATATATAGAGAAAGTATTAGATTCGTGAAAATTTTCGAACTCTAGTTTTCGATGAATTTACACGATTTGTCCTGAACAGGATTCGACTGTTTTTAGAACATGTCTGTCAGTCAGTCTGTCTGTGTGTATCACAAGTTTTGTGAACACTGTATCTCACGAACCAAATGAACGAAATTTAACCAAACTTGGTATTTAGTTGGACCCTGACATAAACTGGTGCTGATTAGATTTGCGGATCAATCGCTCTACAGGTGGCGCTGTCATCGCATTATTTCTAAATTTTTAACATGGCAGTATAGGACAAAATTTCGTATAAATGTACATAATGAGAAATATTTTTAAATTATGATTGTAAAATTAATATGAATTATTGATAACAGTAGTAGTAAACTAGGAAAAAAATTTGTGCATGTGGGAGCATCCCTCCCCCCCCGGGGGGGAAGTAAACCCCCGGGGGGGGAGTAAATTTTCAAGATGGGTATCTTTCGAAAGGTCTCGTCAATACCTTTAAAACGAATGGTTGAACTATAAATCTCTGATAATTTAAAACAAGGTTATAGATTCTAAAAAAAAAAAAAGAAAACTTACAAAAAAAGAAATTGTATTTCTTCTGATAATTGCAAAAAATTGACTTTCTTTCGGCATTTAGTGATATAATTCTTTCAGATAAAAATCGTCTGCATTTACAATGGAAAATAATTTAATAATTTACTAAATAATTTGTATTGAATGAAGTTTGTGTAAAATTATATAGAAAAAAGTCATGTGGTGGCCACATCATACTAGTTTTTTTAAATAATTATGTATTTTTATTCAACAATCAGATTTATAACTGTTGGTCTGTCTGTCTCTGTAAGAGTGAATGTACATGCGAGTGTATTACCAACATAGTTCTAAAACAAACTCTAGTATGAAGTCCAAATCAATATTCCAAATCAGTATGGTATAGAAATATTACTAGTAACTTTTTACTGAAATCGAAAGAATGGTCCATCTACAGAGACATATAGAATAATTTAAATACATTACGGTCAACTGACGAAACTTTTTGTTGATACATTTTAATGATTTAGACTGAACTAAATCTACTGAATTAAGGAAAGTATGTTTCCCATAGAATAAGTTTGAAAAACATTCATCATTCGTTTATATGGCCACACAAAAGAAGCTGGTATATTGGGAAATATTTTTTTAATTTCTTTTTAATGCACTTCATTTCCCCCCCCCCCCACTTTGTTACTATATGTGGTGCGTATGCAATATATCGACAGTATGCAGGACTATCGAAAATTAGCTGTAATTATTTTCCATGATCAATGCAGACGATTTTCATATCAAAGTAGTGTACCACTTAATGTTGAAAGAAATTCAGTTTTTTGCCCAACAAACGACATCTTAATAAATGCATTTTTTAGAATTTTCCAAAAATTAAAACTGGAAAAAAAAAAAAAAAAAAAAAAAAAAAACAATAATTTGTTTTAATTATTACAGGTACATGCTTCAGCCATTCATTTTAAAGGTTTTGGCGAGATCTTTTTTAAAAATACTCGAAAACACATTTCAGAGGGAGAGTGGGGGATGCTCCTACCCACAGGGTGTCTCACAAGTCTGTTGACATTTTGATATTCATAACTACTGAATGAATTGATAGAATTGAACGTGGTTTGCGAAAAAATTCCTTCTCGTGAAGGGGATTCCTTTTGGTAAAAAAAAAAAGTTAATTTTTTTTGTCGACGATAGTTAGACAAATAGTTAAAATTTTCGCACGGATGTGAAAGAAAAATATGCAAATGAAAGTCCTCTAAATTGTACAATTTTGCGATTAGAATAGTTTATTTCTTATTTTGCCTCCTGCTTGAGCATACATGAAGTTTTGATTCTGATGCTGACTTGGTGGATAAAGCGTTAGTGGTGAAGATGTTTTCCCTCAAGTAAGAACCGCTGACTGAAGTTGCAGTTAGCAGAGTTATAACTGGTTAGCAAACTGTAATTTGTGGTGACGACAGACACATGGAATAGGATTTATATGCTTGTAAACATTTGCATGCGAATAAGTACATTTTTTATGAAAATGTGTGACCTGGTCACGCACAGTGACCTCTGTCGACAAATAGCTTAATCATTATTTTTTATTTACTAAAAAAAAATAAAATAAAATAAAAATAAAAATCCCCCTTCACGAGAATGTTTTTTTTTTTTTTTTTTTTTTTTGCAAACCGCGTTCAATTCTATCAATTCATTCGGTAGTTATGAATTTTTAAAATGTCTTCAGACTATGGGACACCCTGTGTATATATATAAATTCCCAATTGATTATTACTATTATAAATAATTCTTTTTAATTTCATGATGATTCATTAAAAATAACTCTCTTTATTCACATTGATACGAAATTTCGTCCTATACTGCCATGTTAAAAATTGAAAATAAAACGAAATGGCGTCGTCACCTGTTGGACGATTATCACCAAAAGCTAATAGGCACTAATTTATGTCAAGGTGCAACTACATATCAATTTGTATGAAATTCCGTGCAGTAGTTCCTTAGATAGAGTTGTCACAAAATTTTGTCACCAACGTGCTGACAGATAGACATTTTTCAAAATGGTCAAATCGTGTTGTAGATCAATCGAAAACCCGAAGTTCCGAAATTTTTACGAATCAAATACATTCTGCTATTGAATTATAACAGAAATTAAAACGGAAAGTTCTATTTAGTACATAGATATAAAAAGAAAGAAACAAAATGGCCTATGACATTACATTTAAATCTTTCAAAAACGGATATATATTCCCCCCCCCCCCTTCCTGTACAAGTAAAAATTTTTGCTTGACATTTGCAAAGCTCTATGACTTTTGCATCGTGTTGATTTAATGGCTTCCCTTATATTATAAAAGTTCAATGGTTTTTCTGGTTCTGCTTACCCCTTTTCCCCTTTATTGAGGTTAACTGGACCAAAATCTGGGGTGATAATTAGGGGACTGTAACAAGGCCAATGCTCTCGATGGCAGGACATTGCCCTGCTAGCTGTTAAGAATTTACTTCTGTTCCACAAATATTCGGATAAAAATATTACTACAACTTTGTTAATGAAAAAAGCCGTTTATTTATTTAGTATTATTTTTAAATACAAATAATTCAAATTTCCGCCTGACATACGGAATTATTCCGTATTCAGCCTGTATTCAGAAAACATTTTGTTATTAAAATACAGTCATTAAAAAACTTTGTATCTTCTTCAGGTGTGGACCTTGCACGTGAATGTAATGCAAAATTAGTATTAGAAGTAAATAAAAAAATAATGCTGGAGAAATTATTATTTTTGAGAGATTTTTACTTTCTTCGATACAAAATAAATAAAAAAAGAAATATATTTGTGTCCCATAAAATTTTATCCCGGAACGCAATATTTTATAATTCGTGAACTTTTTTTTTAATACTGCAAATAATTCAAATTTTTGTTTTTATTTGAAATGAATTTCTTTACTCAAATACAATCGTTACATGGGTTTCAAGCGCCGTAAAATACCGTTCAAGCGTCCCCTCAGTCTTCAAGGGAAATCAGGATGTATTTGGAAAGGGGGCGTGTAAACGGTAAAAATATGCAAAAATACAGAAATCGACATGCATTTTCCTGCTAGTATTAAGTGGCATATAAAAATGATTTTAAAACAAAATAAACATTTTTTTTTTCTTTTTTTTAAGTTGCAGTACCAACGACAACAACAACAACAACAATACCTAAGTATATATATATATATATAGTAAATAAATAGATAGATAAATAATAATAATAATAATAATAGTAATAATGAAATAAATACTGTAAATTCTTTGACATCAACTAACCGAAAAATTTCGGAAAACTCTTTTTTTCCACTTCCAATAAATTGTTTTAAAATATTAGCCGCTATTTTAGGAATCTTAGGTTTTCATTTTCAAATAAACGGTGTCAGACTTAATATAATACAAATGAATGTTTATATTTACGAAGGATAATCTTATAAAAGAAATAACGAGAAAAATTGTCGCTTATTTGGGCAGAGTCTACCATTGGGCGTAAGAGGGCATTTACTCGGTATTTTATAATAAGGGGAATTCATATGAAAATCAGAGGGGGGCGTTTAATCGAAAGAAAGCGCTTTTGCTGTATTTTACGACATATTTTTAATAGATATAAAATTTTGCTACCTCTTTTGTACGATGTGTATGTTTGAGAAGTTTTTATTTATGTGTATTTTAATTTTGATTTATTATATATTGCGTTCATTTAGGTCAGATGTGGCAGCATTCCTGTGATAGAAATTTGGCAGTGATTTGAAATCTCTTCTTTAAAATGCTTATACATTCATCTTAAATTTTATAAACTTATGGCTGAACATTGAATCATTTAAACTCACTCTTTCTTCCTTCTCATATATTCCTAAGGGATTTTTATAGTTTTGTGTTATAAAAATATTTCCCTTAAAAAAAAAAAAAAAAAAAAAAAAAAAAAAAGAAGAAGAAGAAGAAGAAGAAGTTTTTAGAATTATGTTTTAAACTCAGCATTTTAAATTTCTGTATCGAAAAAAAAAAAAAAATATTTAACTTTATATATATATATATATATATATATAATTATTGATGCATAATTACAAATTTTATTGGTGTTTTATCACAAATATTTTTTAACTAATTTATGGGTTTCTCATATGTTGTGGTGAGTTAATTTTGATATGCGTTTTTTCTTTTTTTTTTTTTTTTTTTTTTCGAATGGATGTTTCGGGCCTGTGCACAAAGAAATACTTAGCTACTTTTGCTATCTTTGAGACAGAAAAAACATTCATTTATTTAGCATGTTTGCATCCTACCAGGCCCTTGATAACGTTAGAATGCAAATAATGCTCTTTTCTTATTCAAACTTGCTTTAATTCATTTAGATTTGACTTTATTTTTTTTTTGGTTTGATTTGGGTGGTCTTTGTTTTTTATCATATCAATTGTTTGAATACTGATATTAAATCATCTTTAAATTCCAACTGTATGTACTGATAATATTATATTTCTACTGTACGCTCTGATTATCTATCTATCCATCCATCCATCTATCTATCTATCTATATATATATATATATCTATATAAAGTAAAAGAGATAAAAAGTGACCCATTCAAATAAAAGGTGACATGTTGGGGGAAAAAAATCGAAAGTTTAAAAAATATTGTGATTGGACCAGCATACCCCTAACAGGCTTTGCCCCCTTTATTAATCATTATATTTAAATGAATTTTCAATAAATTAATAAATAAAATAAAAAAGAATTATTGAAATGTTTAAATAAATATATTGGCGACTATTTTCAGCAAATTAAAAATATGGCCATAGACATGTTATATATCTGTTAAAGAAATGTAAAAAGACATTCAGTTTCATTTATTATTTCCGTTTCATTCTGTTGGTTAGAAACACAGTTAATTTAAAATAAACTAAATATGCATTCATATTAGTTTGAGCACGCAGAGCTGCCAACCTAATCCGGCAAATTGTTAGTACCGCCCCTTTTTCTACACCACTTAACTTTTAGAGTAATTCTCTTCAAATTAACTTCATTCTCATTTTTCTTCTTAATTCAACGTAGTTGCATTTGAAGAGAATTACTCTAAAAATTAAGTGGTATAGAAAAAGGGGCGGTACTAACAATTTGCCGGATAAGGTTGGCAGCTCTGCGCACGATAAAATCAAGGGGAAAAAATAACGTATAAACCTATTTAATTAATTGTAATTAATATTTAAATTAAAAAAAAATTAAAAGTTATTATGACGTCAGTTTTATCAGATTTGTTTTATGATATAGGGTTAAATTTTCATTTTTTTCATTTAATTCACGTGTAAAGAAATGTTTCTTTTTATGTTAAAAAGAAAAGAAAAAAAAAAAAAAGAAGAAGAAGAAGAAGAAGCAAGCAAGCTTTTTATTTTTATTGGCATCAGCTTGTAGTTATAACTCAAAGAAAAATGTCGAGAAAAAACGCAAAAGATTATATAAAACATGAAATTTTTAAAAATATAATAGGAATAAAGCCATGTTCCAAATCTGTACGCATTCCTTTTTGGAAAATAAATAAATAAATAAAGAACAGCACAGAGTCATATTTTTTCCCCTATACTTCATACATAGACGAACACCTTTTTTTCTATTATTATTATTAGTATAGATATGTAAATAGCTTTTATGTATCGTAAAGCTATCATTTTAAGCTTTATAAAAGCGTTTTAAACCCGCAATAACATTCTAATCATCAGGAGCACTTTGATAAAAAGAATTCCATAATTTGATTTATTATGTTATTTTCAATTAGTGTATTTGCCGATCAGAAAACTCAACGTTACATTTCCATTTGCTGAGCAATTCACTTTTATTAACATATAACATGTGAGTGTATATAACATACCGAAAGTATATACATAGTAATTACCATACATAATACATAACTTATCGGTATTCCTTTAAGTAGCTCTATAAACTGATTGTTAATTCCTGATTGATCTTAATTTAGTGCCAGAGATCTTTAAATTTTCATAATACGAGAACTTTTTTGATCTACTTTCAGAATATGAGTCTACGAATTCTTCATCAATATGATCAAAGCAGTTTGTTTTTTGTAATTGTTTCACATTTTACAAAGCAAGTTACTAGTAAAATCTGATTTTTTCACAAATAAGAATTTGTCAGATCGAGTTATATGCACAAAAAGCGTTTAATATTTGAAATGGTCAAAGCCAATAGTAATTTCTTCTTAGGAGGAAGAAAGTGTCACCAGTAAAAACTAATTTTACCAGACATGACAACCTATCAGATTAACGTTTAATCTTCTAAAACACTTTCTTTGCTTTTATGTACTTTCCGCATTTTCGAAATCAGATCGTGTTCTTCTGTTTAGCTGTTCAGAGTTTTCGTAATTTTCTTCCAGACTCACGTGGATACTGGCCAGGTACCCCGAAAAAAATCCCACGAAGCCCAATTCCTTAGCGTAAACAATTGGCTTTAACCCCTATACATACCACATCTGCACTGAGAAAAAATTCTGTAACTGGCATCTAGAATTTAAATTGTGGCTCTAGAAAAAATAGTTCCATGTCATGCTTATAAATTCTAGTCCCCTTGCAAAGCGAGTTCGAGAAGCCCCTATTAGAATTCTAGAGCGTTTGCCTGTATTCTCGAAGGCAAAGTTATTTAAAAATCTCTGCAAATAAATGAGACTACAAGAGGCGGGTTTCTGCAGCTATAATCTTGGTTTATTACCAAATTCTAGAAAACCAAGCTAGAGTTTCTTGCAATATTAATGATTTAGAATATTTAGAGTATTCAGAATATTGTTTCACCATCTAGAAATGTGTAGACTAGAAATTCTCGATAATTTCGTCTATTCAGTTTATTGGCGTGCCTTATGCGCATAGCTCGTAAATCTATATTTCTAGTTAAGGGATTTAGAAAATGGCCACTTATTCATTCTAAAGAAAGGCGGTATATTTTTTTCCTCAATGTGAAGTCAATTTTTCTAAATTTATTCATTCATTAATCCTCTAGTTTAATATCCAACTCATTGTGTTATTCAGTCCATAAAAAAACTCACCAAGTTTCATGAGAAAATTATTCTCATTAATTCACTACTAAAAGGGTTAAAAAAAAAAAAAAAAACCTTTTAAGATTCTTAAGCATCTGTTGAAGATGCTTCCGAAGTTTTCCACATGCATAGGAAACTATACTTCTGTGAAATAAAAATTCTCATGGAGCATTTTTTTAAAAACTTAAAAAACACCTGGGTACATCAACCTACCTGGGTAGGGAATTATAACCCTTTTGCCCTTCAACTTCTCAACCCATGGAAACAGTTCAAAAAACTCATGCAACAATAGTATAAACTTATAGGTGCCCCACGAAATATACGCTTACCTTCAATAGAGAGGAAACGTAAGTTTTTTAAATCGAGCCCCAAAGGGTAAAAAAATCGTAGGGTTTCGGTCAATGTACCCCACGGGCTGGATCCCCCTCCGAAGGAAGGAAGGGGTTTCAGTATATAAAGAGTATAAAAAATAATCGGAGGGGTGCAAGGGTTAAACACCCCGCAAAATTCCTGCATATGTCGGTCAATGGTACAACTGAGCGAGGGAAAGTAGAACTGTGTGTAACAGGATAGGGATTTTAGGGAATATTTTCAAATACCAGGTGGCATCATTTCCCAGATTGAAATACAAAAAGAGCTTAAAAAAAGATATAACTGTTTGATTAAAAGCAATGATTTTCAAACTTTTTTTAACGAGATTCGTATTAATATCGATACATTTCGGATAACTACAATATATAAATAAATAAAAATATATGTATACATACTCAAAACCTAAGCGTATAAATTAAAAAAAAAAAAAAAAAAAAAAAAAAAAAAACTTTTTTATCTTAGAATATTAAATAAGTCATATTATAATAAAGTATGCAACAAAATATCATTTAAAAAATTGTACAACTTATATTAAATACTAAAACTAATAATGATATAGTACATGTTGCTGAGGAACATTACTGAAGAAAAATGCTTATATTTATGTGTACTGGACAGGATACCAGACCATGGCCGAACCTGAGGACCTCATCGGTTGAATTCCATGGCCCCTTGTTGAAATTACGTGTACATGTAGTATGGCTTTCAATTGTACAACCATCATTAATCATAATACGGCATTCACTTAAAATTTCCAGCACACTGTCATACTCTATCTCACAAATAACACCGATTTCTATTCCACATACTTTAACGTAATGTATATATTTATATAGATGCTGGAAACTTCACAATCACGCAGTCGATAGTTCTGTGACTTGAACACAAACCTTTTAAAGTGCACGAAATTTTTTGTATAATTTCATTTAAATTTTCATCAAAAAAAAAAAAAAAGGACGAAAAGTCAGGCTGTTTGTATAGATTATAAACATTTTCCACCTGTACGAACCGTTTGCATTGCTTAACATCCAATATATTTGCCTCCATGATGACATCTTAAAAAATTTTGTTTTAATTAGGAAAGAAGAACCCCCCCCCCCCCCCCCATAATGTTTTTTAAATATCTTTTTAATTATTTAAAAAATATATATAAAATATATTGTTTATATGTAGCCCTTACGAGGTGACTGACAACAAAAATATATACGTAGGTTTAACTATGCAGTAAAACGTTTTACAAAAGCATCTTTACAGCTTTATTTTTAAAGGGAAAACATTAAAGTGGCTGCTTTTGTATAGCCCCATATCATCTTAACTTTACACATACGCCATATGATGCACTATAAAAAAGAACCTCATAACACTGGAAATTAATACTAAACAATTTCCTTTTATATGTCATAATAAATCAGAACAACTATGGACCATTAACTAATCAATTACTCCAATCATACCTTTACAGAAGATTTGTGTATCTTAAAAACATATATATTAACTAGTTAGCTGTAGGGCGACTAAGGCGCCCGTTGAAAAATGATTATTTCATTTTACTCATTTTTCACTTTTCAAATAAATCATTTGCTAGCAAGCCCGTGCGAAATTTTCGAACTTTATTTATCTCTTCGTTACATTTAAAATTTAAAATTATTATTATTATTTTATCGACGTCATTTTTTCATATGCATGAGAAAATTTAATATTATATATATATATATATATATTTTTTTTTTTTTTTTTTCACTTGAAAGCATATTTCATTTTATGCTGGAAAAAAGAAATAGCAACAATTAAAAATTTAAATGCCTATTTTAAAGCTATGTCTATTTTCATATTTTAATTAATTTTTTAAAAATCTAATCAAAAATTCGTTACAAATAAGGTACCAAATGAAAGGGGCGATTTTTCTGAATCCGTCTGATTAAACAGCTTATCGATCGGACAATTAGATTTTTAAAAATTAACTAAAGTATGAAAATTAGGTGGAAACTTGCGTTCACACACACACAAAGTCCAAGGAAATCTCTTAGCCTTTTTAAGCGTGGTAGAGTCAGTCAGTGATGAGCGTAATTATATATGCTGATTTCATTATGTTGTATATAGTAAAATTTATTGAATTATGCTTTAAATATATACCTCCCATAGACCATAATGCATCGCAAATCTTTTGTGAATTCATGTATTCAAAAAAGTTGTGCTATTTATAAATTTTCAATAGAGAGCATACCATAGTAAATTTGAATCAAAAACTCAGTTTGTAAAGTTCGGCCCTAAAACAATGTTTTTGTACAATACAATGGTAAGAGAAAGTAAAATAAAGAAAGAAAGAAAGAAAGATTTATAAGGGTTAATTTTATAGAATAATTATTTTTGAAATTAAATTTATTTTCACTCAATAAACGTTTTACAAACACATATTTATGAATTATTTTTATATAAGTTAAAAAAAAAAAAAACATACATTGCATTAAAAACCGCTACTGTGCTAAATTAATGGGGGTGAGCGAGTTTTACATCGCACTAGTGCTACGCATTGTGCAATTGGCGGCAGTCTGGGACACACCCATGAGGGTGAGCCGGAGACATATCCTCACAATTTTGATTCTCCACCTAAATTAATGAATGATACTGAACATATATTTGCGACTATTTCAATATTGATATTGCATCCTGCGATGACTGTATGGAGATCATTTAGAAATATAAACATGTTTTATTTGGTGCTCCTTCAAGTATTTCATCGATTACACGTTTATCATCAATGTTGCCAAACTTTTGAATCAAATTTTTTGGTCATTAACTTTCCAAGTGTACATTTCCATTTTGAACTGTGAGACACATTCTTTGTCATAAGACTGTGGCAGAAATCTATAAGACTATATGTCAATAATTCACTTCGCCGTCAGAACCCACGAACTGTGTTTATTTCGAATAAAATTATGTTATTGTTCGATGCAGGATACTAAATTACTACTCTCTGTTCGTATTTTGTGTAAGTATTAAATTATTATAAAAGTGAACAGCTTTTATTGAATATTTTGGGATTTAATTAAAATGATATTTTTAAAAATATTAATTTTCATAGGTAGTTCATCTAAAATCTGAATGTGCAAACGCATATGAAAAAAGAAAGAAAGAAAACTGCTGCAACTAGCAACAAAACAAAATTAATTATAGAATCACAGAAATAAGAAATATACATAATTACAAAGATACAGAACAGAGCAGGTGAAAATACATCTGCTTTAGATGTATATAGAAAATTCAATTATTTTGTTTCCTCTGAAATAATGCAATAATTTGTCAAATTATATTAGGAAGGAAAAAGAAAAAAAAAAAAAAACATTCGGTACTTAGATATATCGAAGAAATTTGTTACCACACTTGCATTTCAAAATGTTTGAAAAATTGTATTAAAACTTCCATTATAATAATTAAAATTCAATGTCATAATCAAATTTATACTAATATGTTGTAGCCATCAAAAAGCAGTCTTTTATATTCTTTATTGAAATTTACGTAATTTAGACCAAAGCAGACACCAATGCATTTTACATAGTAAAAACGATAAAAAATATGTTAAAGTTTTTATTATTTATTTATTTTTTTATTTTTTACTTTAATTAATTAGTAGACAGATATAACAGTAACCCCCGTGGCGGAAACACGGCGACACGGCGACAATGTCGCAGAAACAGAAATGTTCTTGCAGAAAGATTTTACTTAAGTCAAATTAATTTTGCCATTGTGTTAAGAAAAAAGAAAAAAAAAAAAAGAGAGAGAGAGAAAGAGAGAGAGAGAGAGAGAGAGAGAGAAAGAGAGAAAGAAACTCAAAGAATGGTTTATAAACTGTTCTGCAGAACAAATTTTCGTTTCTGCAGATACGATCTCCTCAATCCTGAATAAGGAGAGGAGATAGAGCGGATGTAACTCACTTGGGTTAGCTTTGATACGGCATGCATTAGCAATTCGTGATGCGGTGATATGATTCGGTATATCGACACTTTTCATTGGTAACCTCTTCACATCGGAACTTCATTTTCGAGTCGCCAAACTTTGTTTTCGCGCCGCGCCTGCCGCTCGTGTCGTGTGTATTTATTGTATTGCAAAAAGATGTTTTTCGAAAGAATGTGGCTTTGCGACCATTTTCCGAATTTCATATTTCATGCATTTTCAGATTCATGCATAACAAAATAGCTGCATCCAGTGATATTTTTTTTTATATATATAAGTGCGTGATTGCTGCTATACCGATTTTCATACATTTTCTGAATTACGCACGACAAATTAGTTGTATCTAGGGATTTTTTCTTTTCTTTAATGTATGCGAAGCGTGCGTACGTGCGTGGTAGTACAGTCGGTAACAAAAGTGTCCGAACACTAGCAAAAATTCCTATGTAAAAAAAGTACACTTCATACGGTTTTGTTAAATAAATCCTTATTGAATCATGTTCTTACACTGACTAAGAACAGGATGCGACAAGGATTTATTTAACAAAACCGTATGAAGTGTACTTTTTTTACATAGGAAATTTTTGTTAGTGTTCGGACACTTTTGTTACCGACTGTAAATACACGTAAATTTTTAAAAGCTGCGTTAACTTTAATGTTTGGTTAAACTATGCAATACATTTCCCAAATATATACAGAAATAAGACTATGGGGAAATTTGTAACGTCTGTAGTTAGACGCAAAATAAAAAATGAAGCTTCAAACCTTGCTTCAAAAAACAGAAAATTAAGAAATTAATCTTTAAAATACTTTACTGATTTTTAGCATTTTATATGTAGCAAAAGGTCTTAACAATAAATATTAAAGGGTATCTTAAGTTATAAAATTGATAGTTTTTCTAAATTTTTCTTTACTAATCATTATTTATTTTAATTGTGATTAAAATTCTTAGCTTTAAATTTTGTTGTTTAAGCACATGGAGTCGTTAAAAATATTCTTATCATTAGTTTCTACAGCTTGTTCATTTCATTTTTTTAACATTTGAATTTTTTGAAAATGTTTATTTTT
The DNA here is from genome assembly GCA_963930645.1 of Salticus scenicus. Classification (NCBI taxonomy): domain Eukaryota; kingdom Metazoa; phylum Arthropoda; class Arachnida; order Araneae; family Salticidae; genus Salticus; species Salticus scenicus. Next base: position 163,245,004 of record OZ005662.1, read on the forward strand.
ATTTTTATTTTTATTTATTTTATTTATTTATTTATTTATTTACTTATTTATTTTGAAATATTGCAAATTAAATAGTTATTTTGAATAAAAGTCAAACCAAGGTTTTGTTGATTTTTTTTTTTTTTCTTTTTGCAAGCAAAAGGAATTTTTCTAATAATAGTTGTTTTGAATAAATACTAATTAAACAGCAAATGATTTTATTTACTTATTTTTTTTTACTTATTCGTATAGATATCAATATCAATTATTACTTTTAATTGATTTCTATTTATTTCATACATCTGTAATCATTATTTTATATTATAGATATTATCCATGAAATCTGTTATTATTCCCATTTCAACATTTCCTTAAAAAATTAAATGTTTCACTTGCCTCAATCTTTATGAAACTATTTCGACTGTGCTTTGTCAATAATTGTGTTGCTTAGATCTTGTATTCTGTTTTACTTTATGTATTTAAATGATAGTATAATTATACATTCTGAGTTCTTTAATGTCAAATCACATTTTTTAGATTTCAAATACACATCTGTATGCTATTTGTATATAATATAAAAAATGAATCTTGTGTATTAGAATATTATCTTCTATTTGTCCAATAATCTCAAAAACTATAAATGTTGTAAAATATTTATATTCCATTATGATATTCAGTATTCTATATTAATTTTTACTTTTAATTGTTGTATTTTAATTTTAAGTTCTGTATTATATTTTATGTTGTTTGGTTTGCACATTATGAAATAAGTGCATTTGTGTATTTAAATATATATAATATAGAAAAAGTAATGAAGTTTTAAAAGTATTTGTAACATTTGTTTAATTTAGGTATTTCATGATTTAAATGCCTTAAAAATTTTTGCAGATTATTTTTGATGTGTTACAGCATTTTATGGTTTGAATTCATTGAATATTTTATAAACAATATTCTATATTAATGTGAACAAAAAATCTGAAGCAATTAAGATCAATAGATTTTTTTTCATCTTTCTTAAAAAAAAAAAAAAAAAAAAAAAAAAAAAAAGATTTTCTTGCAATAGTGCAGATATATGCATTTGTGCCTAGTTAAAATTTAAATACATTGGTCATATTGAATATTATTTACTATTTAAAAATAATTTATTTTGAATTCGTAAATGCTAACTTCACAAACTATTTCTGCAGAAAGTTTTTGGTGTTGATGAAGCTTGTCGCAGAAAGCATAATAAATTTCTGCCACAGGGACAGTAACACAGTGAAGAATTTAAGAGTTGAGTAGTCTTTAAGAGTTGATTTGAATAGAAATTATGAGTTGAGTTGAGTAGAAATTTAAAGCTTGAAACAAAGTTTGTTAAAATTTGAGAAAGATGGATAATTAAATAATGAATTTTAAATGAGAGATAAATTTATGAAAATAATTTTTTAAATACAGTTGAACCTCGAAAATCCGGAATCAGCGGGACCGCGGCGATTCCGGAATTTTGAATTTTTTGGATGTTAGAGATTTATAAAAAAAAAATGTAATTTTTTATGCCATTATAATAACATACAAAATGCAATTTTTATGCTAGCGAAAATAAACAATGATCAAAATGCCGAATTAAATAATAAAACATGAATATAAAGAAACACTTATGATTAAAATAATATAAACACAATAAATTAAAATATATAATAGACAACAGACAACAGATAATGCCTTAAACTATTTATTCATTAAAAATATGCTCATATAAAACTATGGAACTGACAAAGTATTTCTTATGTTTATTAGTTTTTTTTTTTTTTTTTTTTTTTTTTAAACGTTTTCATTAATTGAAATCTGTTTGACTCTAGTGGGAATTTTTTTTTTTTTTTTTTTTTTTTTTTAATCAGTTTTTTAACACTCCTGTTTTTGTAAAGAATAAATTTTTTTATTAGCAATCAATCAGTATAAAAATATGTCAGATTACGTCCATATTTATATATTTGGGGTTCAATAAAAAATATTTTAAACTGCATTCTACGAGAAATGTAAAAATCAGGCGCAGCAAATTAAAAAAAAAAAATAAAAATTTTAAAAATAAATCGAAATTGGAAAAATGTCTGAATTTTAGAGATTTCCGCATTTTGGATGCCCGGATTTTCGAAGTTCAACTGTAAAACTTTAAATGAGGATTTTATTTTACAGTATTTATTTAAATATTTTTTTTAAGGATATATTACAATAATACATATTTATTTAAAGAACGTATGTTTTTAATAACTTAACATTAATGATACATTTACAGAAAATATTACACCATTTCTTTAATGAAAATGTACAAAGGCATTTTTAATAAATCAAATTATTTAAAGTATGTGATTATATTGTTTGGTATTAATATAATAATAGAATCTTATAATTCAATTAATAGTAACAAAATTAATTGCAGAAAAATAAATTATCTTATTTATGGAGAGATTCATTTTGATTAAAGATAAAGGCGCAACTGAAATACTCTATTTATTATTTATTATAAAAAATATCTATTTATTATTTATGAAGTATTTGCAAAATTATCTCAAAATGCTTTTGTATATGGTTTATAAAATATTTTTAAAGATAAACTAAAAACATAAATTTTTCTGTATTTTACCATGTTTCTATTAACTTCGATTCTTGTTTGTTTGCGTGTGTGTCCAGTACAAATGTTGCAATCGATTTTTAACTAACTTCCCGACTAGCTAGACATTTGAAACTTTCAGAATAGCTCAGAACACGGTGACAATGCATTTTTAAAAATACTTTCAGCTAACTGTTTCAGGTCCCTGCTGCCTTCGGTAGCGTTTATGTGATTCAACAGAAAATTTATTTAACTAACTTCCCGATTCGCATTTGAAACTTTTAGAATAGCTGAAAACACGATAACAATGCAATTTGTAAATACTTTTAGCTAACATTTTCGGATCCCCGCTGCCTTCAGTAGCGTTTATATAATTCAGCAATCATGTAACTTCCCGACTAGCTAGAAATTTGAAACTTTTAACTCAGAACACGATGGCAATGCATTTTTTTAATACTTTTAGCCAATTGATTCGTGTCCTCGCTGCCTTCGGTAGTATTTATATGGTTCAACAATCATATAACTTCCCGACTAGTTAGACATTTGAAACTTTTAGAATAAATCAGAACACGATGACAGTGCATTTTTTAAATACTTTTAGCCAATTGTATTGGGGCCTTCGGTAACGTTTATATGATTCAACAATCATCTAACTTCCCGACTAGCAAGACATTTAGACATTTTAAACTTTCAGACTAGCTCAGAACACGGTGACAATGCATTTTTAAAAAATACTTTTAGCCAATTATTTCGGGTCCCTGCTGCCTTCGGTAGCGTTTATATGATTCAACAAAAAATTTTAAATATATGGTATATAAAAAGCTCTTTTTATCTTGTAATTATTTAAACATAAAACCACTCGATGATAAATTTTTCATGAATAGAAGATGGTTTAAGGGGACTTGGCATCTTTGACGACACGATTGAGGTAAGTTTCATATAAAAGCTTATATTTCCATTCAATATTTATAAACTGAACTAGATTAATTTTGTTGAATAAAATATATATTCAGGTAACAATTATTATGGTTTGTGATATATTTTTTACAGATTTCAACTCTCTAAATTGCGCTTTCACAGTTTGCATTTTTTGCATTTTTTGCACAGTTTGCAAGAAAAAGCATTTTTTTTTTTCGAAAGTTTTACCTAGACATGCACTTTTTAATTTTTTTTTATTTTTTCTCAAAAACCAATTAATAAATTTCAAAATCCATCCCTAATTCTTTTAAGTAGGTTCTCTTAAACATACAAAAAAAAAAAAAAAAAAAAAAAAAAAGTCTTTTCTTAAATATCTGTTGAAGTTAAAGCATTTTAAAAATTTCATGAAAAAATGCAAATTGAGAAAATGCATTTTAAAGATTTCAAATCTGTAAAAAATGCATTAAATACCATAAGAATTGTTGTCTGAATATATATTTTATTGAACAAACCTAATCTAGCTCAGTTTATAAATATTAAATGAAAATATAAGCCTTTATATAAAACTTACTTCAATCGTGCCTTCAAAGATGCCAAGTCCCTTCAACTTATTTATTTTAAATAAGGTAATTTTTTATTCGAATGCGCATTTCAATATATAAAATTATAAAAAATAGTATATAAAATTTTCCCTTTCCGTAGGGATAAATACCAACGATATCCAAATTACTTTTATACAATATTTTCCCCATAGGGGAAACAGTCGATCTGTCGCATACAAGTTGAATGACCCAAACAGAGCTTTTTAAAATCGAAAAGAGGGAAGGGAAGGATATACAATAGTCTCTTTCGAAAAAAAAAAGGTCCCAAAAACTTGCATTTTTTTCCGCCTGTCCCACGGAGGAATGGGTTATGAACTGAAGTGAAAGGATTGAGAAAAAGGGGTATGCACAGGAAACAGGGATAAAACTTTTTTTAACGTTATTTGTATGGATGCAAAGAGTTTTTTTGACTTTGGAAAAAAAGGGTTCACTGCTCCCAGGGACGAAAAGAAAGTTTTTCCAGGGGGTAACGGCAAAAAAAGAATAGGAGACAGATGGAGTATATCTAACGGTTGGGGAAGGACGTGTGATAAAGGGTCTGAGAAAGTAAAAGTGATGTTTCATCCCTTTTGAGGCGTAATATTTTGACGAATCATTTTTACATATTTATGCTGTTAGATTTGAACTGTAATTTTCCACTTCCTTCTTATAGCAATGCATTCGTAATTTCCGGAATCTATATTATTCAGCAATATTATTATGAATAAGTTATTAATTGAAATTTTTTAAACAGAAAAAAATGAACATATACAGACAAATAAATTTAATACCACATAATTAAAACAATTACTTGAAATTAGTTATCAAATTAATGATATATATATTAACATACATGTAGAAAAAAATTATAAGATGTTATATGAGAATAATAATAAAATGTGAAACACATAGAATCAGTATTTCAAATATTAAACATTTAAATGTACATTCAATAAACAGTATTGGCCTGTTTATTTCAATCTAGACCCTTATACCTTCTAAAATTATATAGATAATATGGAATATTGTCGTCCCCTCAACTTTGGCAGGAAGTTAGACAATTAATTCATAACCGATTTAAAAATCTATGCAATATATTTTTAACGATTTAAGTTTATTTACTTCAATCTGCATCTTTACGACATCTAAATCTTTATAAATCTCATGGGATATTTTATTTATATTTCCCTTAGGTATCAAGTCAAGATAAACTATTTATAACCGATTTAAAAAACTATGCAATATATTTTTAGAAGCATAAGTCTATTTATTTCAGTCTGGAACTTTGCATCCCCTAAAATATAATAGAACACATGCTTAGAATCGATTAAAAACAACAATAACAACTATGCAATATATTTTTAGTGGCATAGGTATATTTACTTCAATCTGAAACACCGTGTCCTCTAAAATTTTATAAGACCCATGGAATATTATTATTTTTTCCCTTTTAGGTATCGAGTTAAATTGAACAATTTATAATCTATTTCAAAAATATGTAATATACTTTTAGAAGTATAGGCCTATTTATTTCAATCTGGAATGTTGCATCCTCTAAAATTTTATATAGACCATATGGATATATATATATATAAATATATATACTTCTTGGGAATTAAGCTGAAATGTGTTTATTAAAAACATGGACTATTTTTTCTCGCTTTCTCCTTAGGTACAAAGTTAAAATAAACAATTAATTTAGACGATTGAAAATACTATACAATGCATTTTTAGTGACATAGGTCTATTTATTTCAATCTGCAACATTGCATCGTCTAAAATTTCCCAAGCCACATGGAATGTTATATTATTTTTCCTTTTAGACATCAAATTAAAATAAACAATTTATAACTTACTTCAAACAGAGTGCAATATATTGTTTGTGGTTTACGTCTATTTACTTCAATGTGTAACTTTGCATCACCTAAAGTTTTATAAGACATAATGGAACATTTTATCTTTTTGCTCTTCTTAAACCTCAAGTTAAAATGAACAATTTACACCCTCCATTCCAAAAGAAACCGAACTTAAAAAAAAAAAAATAGTACCACTAGTGCCATCTGTTGTAATATTTTACCGGTAGATGGCGTAGTCCCTCATTGACAACTGGTATAAATTTCATTACATTTGGATGCATGCCAACAAAAGTTATTGCGTTTCAAATGTCAGTGTGTTTTGTACATCGGTCGGAAAATGAGTTTCAAACAAAGAGCTGCAATTGATTTTTGTGTTAAACTTGGTAAAACTTTTACTGAAACGCACCAAATGCTACAAAATGCATATGGTGATGATTGTCTATCTCGTACGCAAGTTTACGAGTGGTTCGGGCGATTCAAATCGGGTAGAGAGACGCTGGATGATGACGAAAGATCAGGCCGTCCCAGAACCGGATTATCGGAAGAAAACATCGAAAAAGTGCGTGAATTCATCAAAAATAATAAAAAATCGTCGGTGAAAGTTATTGAAATGGAATTAGGCATTCCTCAAACAACCGCATACCGCATTTTGACCGAAGTTTTGGGCCTTAAGAAGGTTAATTCGCGGTTTGTACCACACAAACTCACCGAAGACCAAAAAGTTGATCGAATTGAGCATTGCAAAGACATCGTTAAAAGTGCTCGGAAGGATCGAAACTTCTTGAAATCGATTGTAATTGGTGACGAGACGTGGTGTTTTGAATATGAGCCCGAAACAAAGCGGCAAAGTGCTGAATGGAGAGCGCCGGATGAAGGAACACCCAAAAAAAGTCGCTTGGTGAAGTCAAAAGTTAAGGTTATGCTGATTTGTTTTTACGATTCAAAAGGAATTATCCACAAAGAATTTGTTCAACCCGGCCAGACAGTCACTGGAGAGTTTTACTTGGGCGTCATGAAGCGTTTGCTGGCAAGAATTCGTCGTATTCGGCCAGAATATCGACAAATCGGCAGTTGGACTCTTTTGCACGATAATGCACCATTACATCGTTCGCGACTTTTAACTGAATATTTGGTCAAAAATCACATTATTCCTTTGCATCATTCGCCCTATTCACCAGATCTCGCTCCGTGCGATTTCTATCTGTTCCCTAAACTGCATTTGGCGATGAAAGGAAAGTGGCACGCATCGATTGAAGCCATTGAGAAGGCGACAACCGACGTCCTAAAGACCATTCCAATAAAGGACATGGAGAAGTCGTTTGACAACTCGTTGGAGCGTGCAAATTTGTGTATCGATGCAGAAGGGGAATACATTGATTAATAAAAATGATTTGTTCCAAAATGTACATTGGTTTTTTGTTTTTTTAAAAAGTTCTGTTTCTTTTGGAATGGAGGGTGTATAATTCATTTCAAAAACTAGGCAATGAAGTCTTAGTGGCTTAGGTCTATTTATTTAAATTTGATACTTTGCGTTATCTAATATATATATTGTATATATATACAGCATAAAATAATTTTCCTTTTTTCATCCCTCTTCTTTGGGTATCAAGCTAAAATGAATAATTTATAATTGATTTCGAAACTAGGCAAAATATATTTTTAGTTGCACAGGTCTAGTTATTTCAATCTATAACTTTGCATCGTCTACAGTTTTACAGCTACATGGAATATTTTATCTTTTTTCCTCTCTCTTTAGGCATCAATTATATATTATTATATGAAATAGGATTTGTCATCGTGATTTCTGTCACGCTAAAAAGCAAAACGCTTCCACTTAAAAAAAAAAAAAAAAATGTAAGCAATACATTGTATCTCATAATGGCTCAGTTGGTTAGAGAGGCATGTTGATAACGTGAGAATTGTGTGTTCGATCCTCGCCGGTCAGAGGTGTTAATTTTTGTAAATAATTAATAGAAAAGGTGTCAGTTGATAAAAGGAAATATTTCGTTGTGTACACAGTATCCTAATAATTTTTTAAGAGTTTTTAAACAGCTTTTTATCTAGCTACTAAAAAGCACAAAATAAAAATTTAAGTAAAAATAAATAAATAATTATTTTAGAAGCTTTTTATTGAAACTGGATTTTGTTATCGCATCTTCGTGTCACGCTAAAAAACAAGGCACTTCCACTTTAAAGTAAATGTAAGTACACTTTTACATCGCTCGTTGGCTCAGTCGGTTAGAGCGCATGTTGATAACGCGATGGTGGTGGGTTCGGACCTCGACGGCCGAGGTGTTGTTTTTTGCAGATAATTAATACGAAAGATGTTATTTGTAAAAAAGAAAACCTTTCATGATCTACACAATATCTTAAGAAATTTTGATTAGTTTTTTTTAAGAAGCTTTTTTTTTTTTTTTTTTTTTTTTTTTTAGTTAATAAAAAGCACAAAATAAAATTTAAGTAAAAGAATAAAAAATAAATGCTAAAAGCTTTTTATTATGGAGCCCTAAAAAGCATAATATAAAATTTTATTCTTGCTGAGACATGCTATAAAAAAATAAATAAAGAATAAAAGTTTCAACAATAAGACAATTTTAAAGAATAATATAGATATTTCAATTTGTGAGAGATGAAAATTTTTAAATATTCAAAATATTTTAAAAAGCATTCAAGAACAATAGTTTTTTTTTTTTTGTACTTGTTGGATTTTTGTAGCATGTTACATGACTTTCCTTGGTTTTTCTTTGACTTTTGGTTAGAGCGTCTTGCTGATATAAAGCGATGGTCGGGGGTTCGATTCTCGAAGTGCTTTTTTTTTTTTTTTTTTTTTTTGCAAATAATTAAAAGATGTCAGTTGATAAAAGAAAATTTTAAGTTGTCTACATAATATTCTAAGAAATTTTGATAGGTTTTTTAAGAAGCTTTTTTTATAACTAAAAAGCACAAAATAAAAAATTAAGGAAAAAAACATTTTTTTTAATTAGAAGCTTTTTATTGTGAAGCCATAAAAAGTACAAAATAAGAATTTATTTTGGCAAAGACATTCAATAACGAAATGAAAGTTTTATCACTGAAAATTTTAGAGAAAAATATAGATATTTCACTTTTGCAAAATATGAAAATTTTTAAATATTCAAAATATTTTAAAAAGCTTTCGAGACCTTTGAAATTTATGGCTTAATGAATAATTAAAAAAAAAAAAAAAAAAAAAAAACTAACAACTAAGAATACTGCTCTCGAATGCTTTTTAAAATATTTTGAATATTTAAAAAATTTCATCTTTTGCAAAAGTGAAATATCTATATTTTTCTTTAAAATTTTTTTAGTGTTAAAACTTTCATTTCGTTATTGAATGTCTTTGCCACAATAAATTCTTATTTTGTACTTTTTACGGCTTCACAAAAAAAAATAAAAAAAAAAAAAATGTTTTTTTACTTAAATTTTTATGTTTAGTTGAAATTGTAATTATTTTAAAGGTATACTATAGATTCGATCAAAATAACAACATGCATGTATTCTTTTCATACATCAAAATAACATAATATATTTTAAACTTAACTATTTACACTGTAAACATTTCTAATACATAACAGAAAATCCCAATTGTATGTAATAATAAGAGAGATCTACCATAAATAAAGGCACTGCCCAGAAACTCAGCTGGATCCGATGCATCTCTTCAATTGCATCTCTGCTTAAAAACAGAATTGACTAGTGTTTGATTAAAGGATTAAAAATATTGGAAATTAGAATTTTTGGTAGAGTTGCATGCAAAAATAGTACAATTTTTGATACATTTTACCACTTGTGAAATTTGTTGCAATTGGAAAAAAAAAAAAAAAAACTTTTGTTCTTGTAATTTTTTATTCAAGCACTAATCATTTCTATTTTAAAGAAGAGTTCAAAATTTCAATAAGACTGGTGCATTAGCTTTTGAGAAATTGAGCCCTCCGCATTTTTGAAGTGTCTTCGGAAGCTCTGAATGTTCAAAATTTTTAGTCAAAATTCTGTAAAATATTATTTAAATATTCTCTTATATGCTCAAAATTTTGAATGAAAATGACGTTATTTATTACATAAAAAAAAAAAAAAAAATGTTCTTGTAATTTTTTATTCAAGCACTAATCAATTCTATTTTCAAGAAGAGTGCAAAATTTCAACAAGACTGGTGCATTAGCTTTTGAGAAATCGTGTCCACCGCATTTCTAAAGTGTCTCCGGAAGCGCTGAATTTTCAAAATTTTTAATCAAAATTCTATAAAATATTATTTAAATGTTGCTCTCTTATATGCTCAAAATTTTGAATGAAAATGATGCTATTTATTATGTAAAAAGGAAAAAAAATTGTTCTTGTAATTTTTTATTCAACCACTAATCAATTCTATTTTAAAGAAGAGTGCAAAATTTCAATAAGACTGCGGTGCATTAGCTTTTGAGAAATCATGCCTTCCGCGTTTCTGAAGTGTCTCCGGAAGCTCTGAATTTTCAAAAATTTTAATCAAAATTCTATAAAATATTATTTAAATGTTGCTCTCTTATATGCTCAAAATTTTGAATGAAAATATTATTTATTATGTTAAAAAAAAAGTAGAGAAATTACGTTTTTTTTTTTTAGCCTTCGAAACCAATGAGATAGACAGTCTTAAGATGCACACATTAATAGTGCAAACTGTGGACTGACATTAAGTGTTAAAATAACAAATGAACTCTTAAAACTGAATATATATGTATATATATATATTATTAACTCATGACAATGCTATTGCAAGTTAAGATGTTTCAGAACAAGACTGAAATGAGTAGAAATTGATTAGTTTGGATTCTAACTAAAACTCTGCAGGAAGATACATTATAACTGTCACGTGTCACTTATCGAACGAAGAGATAGATCGCCAATTATAGTTTTAAAGTAGTTGAAATTCATGCTTAGCACGAAATGGAACTGTCACAGAATAATTAACTATTAACTATAAATAGAATGTTTGCAGTGATTAGAAGGAAACGTGGACGAAAAGTAGTCAATAGTTATCTTTATTCGGTTTCAAACTTTCGCGGAGTACAGTAGTGAAGAGATGAATAGTGACAGAATATTTTTTAATTATCTATATAATATTTTTCAAACGTGGTCCAGTTACGATTATATTTTGTCGTAACGATACGATAGTGACAATAAAATACGCGAGGATAAAAAAAAAAAAAGCAATAGTTAAGCACGCGGACTCAGTTCAGTGATCTAATACAAAAAAAAAAAAAAAAAAAAAGACATTTGTCTGATGAGATAATTTTATAGAAAAATTTATTTTTAAAATTTGCATCGTTACAATCTGCAAGCGTTGTTTAAAACCTAGCAATACTTTAAAGATATAAGCAAAACATGATTTTTTGCGTGATAAATTGACTAAAAATCGCAACAATAAGAAGTATAATCAAAATAGGTATTAAGTTTTTTTTTTTTTTTTTTAAACAAAAAATTATGCCATAATGAATAAATAAAAAAGTAATTTAAAATGCATCGGCAACACGGCGGCAAAAATTTAAAAAACGCCATAGGGGTTCTATACTAAAGTTCTCTTGCCTGGGGAAGTATGAAAACTAGATATGAATTTTATTTTGAAATTTTTCTTTGAATGATTCTGGGTTAACTATCATTAGTGTTTCATCCCCCCCCCCCAAAAAAAAAAAAAAAAAAAACTAATAATAATTCGGCTTGTGATGAATTAAAATTTATATTGGGTGGTGAAATTGGTATAAGACTTATAAGTTTCAAATTTTAAAGGTAAATAAAAAAATAAGAAATAAACTGCGAAAGTTTCGCAAGGGTTTGCTAGTTTTAAAATGCTTGGTTATATATATGTATGCGCATACGGAAGTGTATTTGTTAATCTGTACAATCTGACTTTGACTCGGGACAGCCCTACGAGGAACTCGGTCCTCGTATAGCTCAACACCGCTCTTCGAGCGGTGAGCCGGGGCTGTTCCCCTGTTCGAGAAATGTGCCTAAATTCACATGACATTTAATTATGTTATTAAAAGCGTTTTCAACGTTTAATTTTCTAATGCATTTTAGAGTATTTTTGGGGGAAACAATCAGATTTATGTGTTTTATTTCTAAAATAATTAGAATTTAAAAAACATCTTAAATTTAAGTAGGATTTAAAAACGCCGACTTTTTCTGGTTACATTAGGAATTAGTATAGATTGCTTCTAAATGGTGATTCTCTGAAATGCTTTCTTTTTAACATGATATTTTGAATTAGAATTATATATATTAAGAAAGTATCAGTCCGTTTTAAAGTACCTTAGTGTTAATTTTTTTAAAATATGATGTATTTCCTAAAACTGAAAAAAAAAAAAAAAAAAACGTTTTTAATATGTGTAAGAAAGAGTAAAGCAAACAGTACATAAACAGGGGGGGGGGGGAGATGAGAAAGAAAAATCACAGACGATTCGCAGGAGTTATAATTTTTTTTCCCCAACTGTATTACTTCATGTTGCATTTAACAGTTAAAGGGAATTGGCACCTTTCAGTTTGTTCAACAAAATATATATTCAGGCAACAACTCTTATGGTTTTTGTTATATTTTTTACTGATTTGAAATGTTAAAATTGCATTTTCTTAGTTTGCTATTATATTATTATTATTATTATTGTTAATTTATGATCTTCAAAATACTAAAACTTCTACAAATATTTAAGAAAAGACTTAATATTATTTTTGGATGCTTAACGGAACCTACGTACTTAAAAGAATTAGGGATGGATTAAAAAATATAGATACATTGATTAGTTTCGAGGGGGAAAAAATGCATAATTGGCAAATAAAACATTATTTTTGTTACATTTTAATTTTTAATATTTTTTCTTTTGCAAAATCTATCACTAATTCTTTTAAGTATGTTCTATTAAACGTCTAAAAAAATTATTAAATCTTTTCTTAAGTATTTGTAGGAATTTCAGCATTTTGAAGATCATGAAATCATGAAAAAATGAAAACTGAGAAAAGGCAACAATTTAAAGGTTTCAAATCTATAAGAAATGCATCAAAAATCATAAAAATTGTTGCCTGAATATGTATTTTATTCAACAAACCTAATATAGTTCAATTTTTAAATATTAAATGGAAATATAAGGTTTTATATGAAATTTTCAGTGGTGCCAAGTCCCCTTAAGTGACGGAGAATACACTTAAAGCAATTTCCTCTCTTATTTCATGTCTCTAAACATTTTTATTTGGCCCCTAAACCAATCATTTATCACAATTTGTGAATTTCATTATAAATATATTAAAATATACTTTAACCCTTTGAGGGGTAAGCAAAGTCAGCACCAGTATTCTTGGCAACAATATTAGAAGACAGGAAATAAATGAAGTTATTCCTCTAAGTTATATATATATATATATATAAAAAAATTATATTAAAAAAAAAAAAAAAAAAAAAAAAATCCGGGGTCATTTTTTGCATTTGGGAAATAAAATTTGCGTTTTGCAAATGGGGTTAAATAAATACTTTACATAGTTACATATATATATATATATATATATATATATATATATATATATATATATATTAAGCCACTGTGTATATATATATATATATATAAAACAATAAAACTAAAACACATAGTTTCAAAGTATTCTAAAAATATTCTAAGAAGTACGGACGGACAAGCAGAAGAGAGACAGACCGAATTCAAAATGCTTTCCAACCTTGTTAAATGTTAAAAAGGCTAAAATATATAAAATGTTTAAGAAGCATGCTTCCATATTTCAGTACTCCTCTAGTTTCCAGAAAATGTGGATGAATATTTTATTTATTTATTTATTTATTTATTTTTTGAAAATTTGTCGAGATGTTTGTCCAGAACATCTATAAACTTATAACAGTTTTGAGTAAAAGTAAATAGCCGAAATTATTAATATTCATTGTATAGTTTTATTAATATTTTTAATATTCTGTTTCCAAATTAAAATTAAAAACGAACCTTTCTGTTTTGAAAAAAATATACAGATCCCTAACATACTTCCGCTAATAATTGATTGAAATAATATATACCATACTAAAAGAAGTAAAAGATATTTTAACATTTCAATTTATTTTAAACGTACTAATTCTAAATTAAAATTAAAAGTCTTGAGTGACTCCACACGACTTATCGAACATTAAGTAATTAACGATTGTATAAATAAATTAAAGTAAAAGAAGTCGTTAGATAAACAAAAGAGAAAATTGTAATAGGGTGTTTGAGTACTTTTCTTCATACAGTATGTTAATTTAACGCTATTACACTTGAAATAATTTGAGCTCGTAGATCATAATGATAAAATTTTTTTCGTTCTGTCCCTGTAAAAGTGTATAAGAGCTATATTCACAAAAGCCAATACAGCTTGTGCGACGTTGACCTATAACATGTATATAAATATTCAGCTCAATCGGATAAGGCATTTAGACGCTGTCGTACATTAAACAAATTGAGATAAAGATTAAGATAAAGATTAGGATAAAGATTAGGATCATAAAGATAAAGATTTTTTCACTGTGTCCTTGTAAAAAAAATATAAATGGTAAATTCTCCAAAATTTATACAGTTTGTGTGCTAGTAATCTGTAATATGTACATAAATTTTCAGTTTATTTGAAAATGGGGCATTTGGATTCTCTCGTGCATTAAATAATTTGAACCTATACGCCATAATGATAAAGAATTTTTCTTTGTATCCCTGTAAAAAAAAAAAAAAAAAAAAAAACTGTAAGTGTTGGATTCACAAAATTCTATACACTTAGTGCGACTATGATCTATAACATGCATATGAATTTTCAGCCTAATCAAATAAGGAATTTAGACGCTATCGCACTTAAAATAATTTGAGCCCACAGGCTATAATGATAAAGAATTTTTCTTTGTGTCCCTGTAAAAAAAAACTATAAATGCTAGATTTATTAAAATCAATGAGGTTCAAGCTGAGGTGACCTACAACACATACAACAACTTTCAGTTCATTTGAATAAAGCGTTTAGATGCTATCGTGTTCACTCACACACACCCATACATATATCACAGTAAAAATAGCAAAAATGAACTTGGGGAACCTCAAAACGTATAGATATACCAAAATCTCAGAGTCGAATTTTCGTCATGATTACAATACTTTCCTCACATATGTACGTATGTATGGAAAGTAAAAATAAATGTTTGTGTTTTGAGAAAAAGGTCGCTAACATACTTCCTGCTAATAATTGATTGAAGTAATATATACCACTAAAATGTGCATTACAGTTTTTAACATCACGGTTTATTTTCGCTGTAAGGTTATACATAAGACTTAAAATAAATAACACAGGGGCCTACAAAATTGAAATTGACAAAATTTGATTTGATGATTTTAGCTGAACTTTATGTTTTTTGATGTGCTGAAACCGAGAATGCATGCCATTTTTCTCTATCACGTGCAGTTTTTTGCCAATATAGTGTGCTTACCGACACAATTTCTTACGTATACCATCATAACAATAGGTTGGTTGGTTGGTTAGTAGGTTTACGTCGCACTAGTGCTGCGCTATTACAACAATAGGTATCCATCCCTTTCAGTCGCAGTGTTCCCGCTGATGGAACACCTAATTTTAATTCTCAAGTGCAAAAATTCATCCCGGAAATTTTTTAGCAAAAATTTATATTTATAACATAGCAGAAAAGGACCTTTTTTTTAACCTGAAAATTTAAAATTTCTTTTATTTTAATTTTGTTCGTCAATTCCGGTGGCAGTGTAATTTAAATGATCCGAATTACCCTGCGCCGCAAAGGGTTAATTACTCGTGAAAACATACTATAAAACTTACCATATAATTGTATTAGTCGAAGAGTAATGGAAGAAATTATATTGGTAGGCACCCTGTATTGACAAAAATCTATACGTGATACAGAAATACTGACTTCAATTTCGGTTTTAGCACACCAAAAAACATAAAGACCAATCAAAATTTGACAGGTCGACCTGTGTAATTTAATTTTTTCGCTGTAATGTTTAACAGTGCATGCAGGGCCGTCAATACTGTTTAGGTATCATTAACCTTGTGCAATTCTGTAATTTTTTTTAATTTATGCGCGATGCATTTTTTTTTTCAATATTTCAGTATAGTGCAGTCTAATTATCGCAATATTTCTTTATAGTAAATCACTTTTCTAGTTTCTCATACTTTATTAGCAACAGAGTTATTGCAATTTCTTCCAATTTCACCAACTTTGTTACAATAAAAGTTATTGGGAGCTCCAAATATTGAATGTTTCTTGCTTTAGATATACAGTTATTATAGACAGGGTGTTATTTCCTTCAAACAATATTTAAAGAAATGTTGTATTAAAGTGTGTATTGTATACATATGAATGTATTACTGGCCTGCATTTATAAAAATAGGTATATATATTGCAAGTTCTTGTGCGTTAATATACTTGTATATTGAATAACAAGATATGTATAAGACAGGTGAATGTAAGATGTATGTATTTACATATATAACAATTTATGAGAATGTAAATAAAATTTAACATTTACTTTGGCCAAACATTGTTTAAAATGCATTTTCTATTGAGGGGTAAAATTGCATGCATCTCTGAAAATAAAAGGGTCAAAGGGATTCGTTTGCATTTCAATGCTTTATAAACAGAAAGTAATATTAATAATATTGACAGGAAAGTCGACTTGATATCTGTTTATGCGTAAAAGTGAGTAAATATTAATACAGTAAAGCACTGTTTATACGTCTCTCTTTTATACGTCCTTAGATTGAAGTCCCGATTCATTCCTATTCGTTTTAATGCAAAAATATTTCGTTTATACGCTGCTCAATATCGGTTATACGTCTTTTCCCCCTTTTTTTTTAATTCGCAAAATTCTCGATCGAACATTATTTTTCCGTTTTAAATAAGTGGAGCTTTTCCTAGAAAGCCTCTGAAGTATAAGAGCACAGAAATGATCGAAATGATCTTTTTCATAACTAGAGGGAACTAATAACGGAAGGGTCAATCCAGAGAGTTAACCAGATTGATAAGTAAGAAATTGTCGAGTTTTAGTCTTGTATAAACAAAGTTTTTCTGAATTGTTGTTGCGTACCGTTTGTTATTTAAAATCTTAAAATGTTTCGAAAGCTTAAAGCAGTTTAATTGGAAAAAAAAAATAAATAAATAAATAAATAAATAAGAAATTGACAAGAGGGCAGATTTAACAAAAGGAGAACTGACAAAAAAGAAAAAAATATATATACGATATAATATATAATTAATATTCAAGATGTGTTCATATAGTATTCAGGATATGTAATACAATTCTCAAGATGTGAGGTTATAATTAGAAATCAAGTCATGCATTAATGGTGTGTTTTTTCTCACAGCTTTATTAATTAGTATTTTTCATATAAATTTTGCTTCAGTACCTTTAAATTTGCAGTAAACAAAGTTCAATTTTTATTTAAAAATAATGTTATAACCTAACATAAGATGAAGATGTTCAATGTACTAGCATTTTATACAAAAATAATCTCACTATAGAAAATGTTATTTCTAAACATCGTTTAAGCACATTTGAAAAAAGTTCAAACGCAGTTAATATATAAGTAAAGTCGTTTTATAAAGTTATGTCCTTAGATTTAGCTAACAGTTTTTTGATTTTCGCGTAAAAGTTCGGAGTGCTACAAGTGATGATTTATGAAAAGGCCAAACGGCTTAGCTAGGGATCTAAGCTTGAGCAGTCATTTCATTTCATTTATTAATTTATTTTTACCGAATACTTTCATTATGAATGATACGAGGTATTTTTCAGTGACGGAAAAGAATAAAAAATTTTTGTTCCTAAAAAGTTTTAAGATACAGTTCAAAAAGGTTATGCTATAAAAAATTTTTTGTAATTAAAAACATTTAATGTTATAAAAAAGTAAAACATGAATATTTTAACTTATGAATTATGTTAATTTTTTTTTTTAATTAATCCATAAACTCTCTAATGTGTAAACATAACGTAATGTGTAAACATAACGTAATGTGTAAACATAACGCAGGCACGAAAAGAACCCAAATATGACTCGTGGGAATTTATAAATTACTCTTCGAAATGAAATAGGGGAATTTCTGAAGTTCTGTTTTAGAATTCAAGATTTGTTGTTTAATAATGCTTTAACGAATATTCGAAATTATTTTTAAATGCATAATCTTTTGAAGAACTTAGATGAATACTAGAAAACTTTGATAATTAAAATGCACTCAAATATAGATTGCTTTCGACGTATAACTCAATTATAGAAAAAATGAGGGAAAAAAAAAAAGATAATAATATGATTAAATAATTGAGATTATTGGGAATATATATTGAGATAATAATATGAACAAATTTCATTGAAAACTAGAAAATTATCATAATTTAAATGATATAATTGAGATAGCAATATGAAGGAATTTCATTGAAAACTAGAAAACTTTCATGCTTTAAATGATACAATTCAAATATAGATTGCTTGCGACGCATAATTCAATTATAGCAAAAAATAAGCAAAAAAGATAATAATGTAAACAAATTTAGATAGAGAATAAATATTGAGATAATAATATGAACAAATTTCATTGAATAATAGTAAATTTCATAACTAAAATGGTATTCAAATATAGACTGCTTACGACGTATAACTCAATTATAGTAGATAGATAGATAGATAGATAGATAGATAGATAGATAGATAGATAGAGAGAGAGAGAGAGAAATAAAAAATAATATTATGAACAGATAATTGATGTCATTGAGAATAAATATTGAGATATTTTAATGCAAATTTGTTTTGTTTACGACATAAAATACACTAAAAAAAAAAAAAAAAAAAAGAATAAATAAAAATAAATAAAAGAGCACCTTTTTTGAGATAAGAATTGCAAACACAAAAAGAACACCAATATGACGCAAGGCAATTTCCAAATTACTTTTCGACATAAAATAGGGGAATTTCTGAAGTTCTGTTTTAGAATTCAAGATTTATTGTCTAATAAATCACGAATATTCGAAATGATTTTAAACTGTATAATCTTTTAAAGAACGTTGATGAATACTAGAAAATCGTGAACGATTTAGGTAAGCAAATGGTAAAATATCTTGATAAATTACAACGATTAAAGTATAGTTTTATCATGAGTTCAGTAGCTGAAACAGTGCAGCATGCACTGTAAAAAATTTTGTGTAAAAATACACAGCATTATTGAGGGAACTTATTTTCTCAACCATGTTGAAAAATCTTATCAACTATAGCTGTGTAACAGAGACACACAGTGGAATGTTACGTAATTACAACTGTTAACATTTGATCTACATGGTTGTGGCAAGTAATCTGCCTCAATATTGAGGCATGAAAAATACTTATTACTTCAAGTTTATAAAAAATATTTGATTATTTATTTATTTAATCCTTTGTTTGTCCTGTTCTTTATTTTTAAAAGTTTCAAAAAGCATAATGAGTTTTTGCTATCAGTAATATGCTTTTAAAAAGCATCACTATTTTATATACTTTACTTAATTTTTTTCTGTCTAGTATATAATTGAAAACGATTTGTTTTCCTTTGTGATTTTTTTTTTTTTTTTTGTTTGTTTGTTTGTTTGCGTGTGTGTGTGCCGCATAAGATTTTTTTCTTTCTTTTTTTTAAATGCACGATTTATGTGTCAATGTAACTAAGAAACATTTATATGATATATCATTAAAATGATAATCATGATCATTTATATGATATATCATGTCGAAACATAAGTCTGATGAGCTTTCCTAGGACTCATCCGGATATAACGATATAATTTTAAATATTTGATATAAGATGTGTAACATATACCTGGCGTTTCCAGTACCACGTTTTAGAACTTCTAGGAGTCGGAAATGCTTTTGTGACGCATTGGGACACACAGAAATATAAAAAATAAAAAGACGTTTAAAATTCGTTTTAACAATAAATGTACATGGACAAAAAGAACATGGGTAAATGAAGGTGTCCAAAGTTTCGTCCACCGACAATGATGCCGGTTTCACATCTACAGCGTATGAAATTCTGAATATTCCAGAATATTCCAGTTCAGAATATTCAGAATCTCGATATTACGCGGAAGCTCCCGTGATTTGTGCAACTAGAATATTCGGAATTCTATGGGCCGTAGATGTGAAACCGGCATTGAAGTCGGTGGACGAAACTTCGGACACCTTCAATTACCCATATACTTTTTGTTCATGTACATTTATTATTAAGATGAATATCTGCTTTTTATTTCTGATGTTTCAGTCAGTACAACCCAACTCGTCAAGAAAACATTTCCGATCCTACATTGCTATATGATTCTGAGTCGTGAGATGCACCCTTCCCCTACTAGAATCCCTGAAACGTGGTACGGAAACACCCTGTATATGTTATTTGTTGCATGGGGATTCAACAAAATTAAAAAAGGGGAAATTTGGGTTAAATTCAATTAATTTTGTTCCACTGTGAATGTCATTTTTAATGCGATTTCATACCATGAAACAGGGGAAAAAAAAAAAAATAATTAAACTTGTGTACAACATATTAAATTCTTTTCTGAATTTTGCATCATGTTTTAACACAGTACCTTGAAAATTAGCAATGGTAATCTAGGTTCTAATCTAAAATTAGTATTTGTAATCTAATTTTTAATGTGAAACATTAGTTCAATAAATAAATAATAATAAAAGCAAATTTAAAATAGATTTTAATCCTAAAAAATACAGTTTGGAAAATAATAGTTAAGTTTCTAGACCCTTTACTTACTTACTAATCAAAATATAAAATTGATTTACTATGAAGTTCCTCTTCTCATTATATTAAATTTCGTCTGAAGGAAACATTTGTTCTCATCACTTATGTAACTTCCTTTACAGACTTTATTCACTTTCTTTCTTTTCTATAATATAAATATGTCAAACTTGGAGTAGCTTCCTTGTGTCCAGTACAAAGCTAGAGAAACTATAAAAGTTAGACTTGTTAATCTTGTGGATATATTCCCCTCTTAGCAAAAAGTATGGATCATAGAGTGGTGTGAAACGTATGATAGTGTCTAAATTTTGAGCCATTTCATAGCATTTACCGTTAAATTAAAATGCACAGCAAAAATTAATTAAAAAAATGATAATAATAGTAATGATTACTTTTTAAAAATTTATTTGAATATAATGACTACCAATGCGTGTGAAGATTGTTAGAAATTGGATAAAATCTATTGAAAAAAAAAAACTTGATTACTTAGTTTATTTTAGAGGTTTTTGTAAATGAAAATTATTATTGAAATACCATTTTTTTCAGTCTCTATTTATACTGTAAAATAAAAATAAGGGTTACTTTTCGAAAATTTATTTAAATATAGTGACTACCAAAGCGTGTGAAAACTGATAGAAATTGGATAAAATCCGTTGAAGGAAAATAAAATAAAATAAAATAAAGTAGCATTGCTTGTGATCGCATAACAGTTCCCTATAGTTTTAGTATAAGAAATTATTCCTACGGTAGATATTACTCCTATGAAATTCAAAAATTCAAACTGTATAACAAATTGCAACCAACATCGTTGCTTTCTTTATTCTATTCTATTTCTTAAAACATTTTTTATAGATGCCACAGGCACCACATATACTTTAAATTTTACATCTACTTTTTAAGATAACGCACGATCATGTTTTATATAAAAATTAAATCATTAAATTCATTTCTTTTTAGTTATTTTTATTTCATTTTGCACGCGCATTTTTTATTTCCTAATTCAAAATTATTAAAAAAAAAAAAACTTTTTCGATAGTGTTTGTTTCGATACTGATTATTATTAATTTTCTTTTCTTTTCTTTTTCTTTCCAAAAAAAAAAAAATAAATAAAATAAAATAAAATAAATAAAATAAATAAATAAAAATAAAAATAAAAGATTTTGAAGAAATTCTGGCAAAAGCAGAATTTAGTTTAGGACGGAGGACTATTTATTTTCTTTCTTATTTTCTTTATTTATTTTTTTTTTTTCAAATTATAACATCGCTTTCAAATTATTCGATTATATTTTGGATATATTTTAGATTTTGATAAATGTCCAACTATCGTAAAACTGGTATCGTAAAAATCTGTAGATTGACTAATAGTCCTCAGTCCTTAAAAAAAAAAAAAAAAAGTTACAGTAACAATTGGTACTATCGCACAACAACATATGGGGAGCCTCCTAACGGTACTAAGTGTACTTAAAAAATTATTTTCCATACTCAGAAAGCGTAAAGGGGTATCAAAAAATAAAATAAAAGACACTACTTGAAGAATTGTTTAATCTTTCTCAAGTCAGTCTTGCTCAGAGGTTTTAATTCTGTTTTTTATCTAAGAGCAGTTGCTCATTGGAATACGATACTTTAATGACTATCTAACTAGATACTTAAACAAGAAAAAGGTTAAAATATCGTAACCATTTTGATAGAAGATTTCATTAAATAAAAGTATTGGTATCTTAGTCGTATTACACCCAGAAAAAGCTAGACTCAATCCTTTTACCATACCAACCCTTTTCCTGTTATACAACATCCGGCCTTTTCAAATTCACATCCTTGTCATTACTAACCCCTAAAATTCTGGAGCCCTCCTGCTCTTCGATGTCAACGACACTGTAACCCATTGCACCCCGAAAAAAAAGCCTCTAGAAACCCCTTTCTGTCCCCCCAGTGACAGCAACAGAAGCGCGCGCACACTATGAGGGGACAAAAAGGCGATCATAAGATAACCGATCCAATCACGACCAACCTAAATGACGTCATCGATCGAAAAAATGATGACTATGAAAGATGCAGTAGAAAACGAATTTTTTTTCCAGGGATGCGACCTTCGGAAAAAGGTAAGGTTTTCGACCTCTTCTTTTTTTTCTTCCTTACGACAAACGATTTTAGTAAAAAGGAAGTGTTAAGATGTGTGTTAGTGGTGTGAGGGTTAAGTAAGGAAAGGAAGTCTTACGTAGAAAATGTTTTTTTTCATCATGTGCTAACTGAAGAATGAATAAAGGGTTGGATATGTGGCCGGAAAAAGGGTTGAGATTACTAAGGGATTTTTCACTTTTTCCCAGATACGGTTAACTGTGAGAGAAATTTTAAGAAGGTGCGTCATGCGGAAAATTTTTCCTCCATGGTTAGCACATTCAAAATTACACCACAAAAAGATTGCCAGAGATGCTTTTAGGCCTTGAAATTTCTTTAAAATAAAATAAATAGTATAAAAATAAAAACCAAAACTGCTATCATACAGAAAATGATAATGAGAGTTGGAGTATTAATTTTTATTAGAAAAAGTAAAAGTGAGGACGAAGAAAAGAAATCTATTCATTAGTTCTAAATCATTGAAATAAAACAAATCTTAGAAGAATTAAATTTTAATAATATTTACCGAAAAATTTAATAATGATATGAAAAAACTTAAAAACTATTTTAACAAATGTTTATTGATAAAATCCCGCATAACGAAGAGTTTTTAAGTTAATCCTTTGTAAGTTATTAAGATAATATAAGTGTGTCTTAAAAATAAAATTAAATCTGCGTACAATTAAGAAGTACTTTACATATCAAAGGTGTGGAAATAAATTGTTTAGGTCAAAAATATTTTCAAGTAAAAGAAAAAATATATTTACAAAAGTTTAAGATATAATAAAAGGAGATATAATCAGCATTTATTTTTTATTTTTTATTGTCATTCAAACTAGAAAATTTCTTTTTCTAATTGCAGACGATTTTTTTTTTTTTTTTTTTTTTTAATATGCTACCTACTCAAATATGTAAACGCTTCGCGGACTCTGAAATCGGTTTTCATTAATAATCTACAAATCAAATTCTCCAATATTAAACAATAATGGCAATAATTTCTATAATGCCAGTGTAATAATAACAAAATTGTGAATTAATTTTCGTGCTAACTATGAAATAGTAAAAAAGAAGTTAAATTGGAAACGACAGAATAATAATGGAAGCATTATTCACCATCTAAATAACTCTGGAACTCTATCACAGTTTATGACACAGTATAAAACTAATAAACTATTACGTAAAACAGTTACAAAACTATTTTCAAGAAACTCGTAAGCAATAGAATAATAACAGTATTATCCATAATTTTCATGAAAAAACTGAATAATACTACAATTAATAGGCAACATCAGACATCAGACCATGCTAGTTCCAAAAACAAATTTAGTACACAATAGCATAATAATAACTGGAGATAATAATAATAATAAAAAGTATTTTAAAGTATCATAGCAACCGCACTAACTAACAACAAAATAAATAAAGAATTAATAATATTGTTTTTTAATAAATAAGTTACATCGTTTTAATCAGCAAAAGATATAAGTAAGATACACGAAAGAAACAGGTTGTATAAGGACATATATATAGATTACCATATACTGCAAAAAAGTAAAGCTAAGAATGTTTGATTTTATGAATATAATTTGCAATAATTAATTTTCTGAAAAAAGTTCGCTTCATAAATAGTTTTTTTATATTTCAGAATGCTACGATGGCAACATACACGGCAAGCTAAACAACATTCTGTTGCCACAGTAAATAACATAATTGATTGGTCTAAATCTAATATAACTGATTGGTCTATCTAATTGATTAGTCTAATAAAAATGAATATAGAAACCAATCGTTCATAATTTAAAAGCTATTATAAAAAAAGTTTTCAGATTTTTCTACTTTGTATGTTTTTCTATTTTTAAAGTAGTATTGTCATTACTAAATTCAATCTCTCTCCACCCCTCCCTTTCCTTTTGTATGTACAGTCGGTTACAAAAGTGTCCGAACACTAGCAAAAATTCTTATGTAAAAAAAGTACACTTCATACGGTTCTGTTAAATAAATTCTTATCGAATCATGTTCTTAGACTGACTAAGAAAAGGATTCGACAAGGATTTATTTAACAAAACCGTATGAAGTGTACCTTTTTTACATAGGAATTTTTGCTAGTGTTCAGACATTTTTGCTACCGACTGTATATATATATATATTTCAAATGCGCAAATTTGCATTATTTAAACAGATGCATTCTTTATATTTAAACATAAATAATATCTAGATAAAAATGAAATTTTCGATTTTTTTTTTTTTTTTTTTTTTTTTAATTATTTATAAGTACTTTACAATGTTGAAAATATATAAATGATTTAAATTGTAAACATATATACATAGATGTAAATTTATCCCATATATATATATATATATATATATATATATATATATATAACATCCGTTTTTTCATATTAAATATTTCAAATCTTTTTTAGGCATATGCTAATTTTAAGTTGCAAATTTATTTATTTATAGAACATAGAATTATACATATTATTTACGTTAAAAATAAATAAATAAAAATGAACTTTCGATATTTTTTTTAATATTTACAAGTGCTTTACAATGTTGAAAATATATAAATGATTTAAATTGTAAACAACATAAATGTAAATATATCCCATATATATATATATATATATATATATATATATATATATAACATCTGTTTTTTCATAGTAAATATTTCAAATATTTTTCAGGCATATGCTAATTTTAAGCTGCAAATTTATTTATTTATAGAACATAGAATTATACATATTATTTAAGTTAAAAATAAATAAATAATAAATACAATAAAGAGCTGAAATATCTACAAAAATGTCGAAACTAATTCGGTTGTTTAAGCTGCAAGCATATCATTCATGGATATAAAAATAAAATATTTAATTTACAAATTTATCATTGATTGTCATTTAAGTTTTACCCACTTTCCTGTATGTTAATTTTGAATACACAAATTTACACAATTTTTATATAGAATTATGCATCATATCAGCTAAAATACATTTTAGATGACATTATATTTATCTTTTTTAAACAAGTTATTTAATTCGAAAATACGTATGCTTTAGTAAAAATTAAAACGATCAAAAAATAAGTATGTTTTTTTTTTTTTTTCTTTTTAAGAACGGAGGATTATCTACAGATTTTTACGATATCAGTTTTACGATAATTATATTAAAAACACTTTAAAAACACATAAAATTAAATTTTATTTAAAAGATGTTAAAAACTTTATCCGAAGCTTTTCGCTTTTAAATAATTTTAATAATTCGCTTTTTACTATTTAAAAGCGAAAAGCTTTGGATAAAATTTTAACATCTTTTAAATAAAATTTAATTTTACGTATTTTTAAAGTGTTTTTAATATAATTAACAAATGACACGTGTTCAATTTAACCCCTTTTTTAGGGATAATTTATAGTTTTACGGAAGTTGGACATTTATCGAAATCGAAAATATATCGAAAATATAATTTAATAATTTGAAAGCGATGTTATAATTTGAGGAAAAAAAAAAAAAAAAACTAATAGTCCTCCGTACTAAACTAAATTCTGCTTTTGCCAGAATTTCATCAAAATATTTTCTTTTGTTTTTTTAAAGAAAAAGAAAAGAAAAGAAAATTACTAATCAGTTTCGAAACAAACAGTATCGAAAAAGTTTTCTTTTTAATAATTTTGAATTAGGAAATAAAAAGCGCGCGTGGAAAATGAAAAAAAAAAAAAAAAAAGAAAAAGAAAGAAAGAAAGAAAGAAAGAAAAGAAACAAGATAAGTAAGTTTGAGTTTGAGTTGGTAATTTAAAGATGCCATTAATATAGTAACTTTTTTTAGCCATTTTTTCAGAATAATATTAAAAAAAAAAAAAAAAGAGAGAGAGAGAGAGAGAGAGAAAAGAAAGAACAGAAAGAAACAAAAATACAAATACTATTGTTAATCGTGCTCAAAAATCACTTTTACCGGAAAAACAAAGTTAAATCTTTAATATTTTTTTTCTATGAGTTTAAAAAATAGTCAATATGAAAAGAAGGACATTTCAATACAATTAATAACATCTACAAATGTAAAAACAAAGTTCAGAAGAATTCAACAAATGAATTCTTTATTCATTTATTTATATATTTATTTATTTTTGGTTAATCCATTATAAATAAAAATTTTTTATATATTTAAATTAAGAATTTATTTCAAAGCTTGTATGAAGCATAGGGAATTTTACACACTTGAATTTTACATTTTAAATATGATGTTTGTTTGGTTTATATTTGAAATTTTGCGCGTCTAATAAATTTTAATAGCATGTCATTGTTTATTACAACTAGAAAAACAACAATTTTGATAAAATATAATCATAATTGAGAATAACATTTATTTATAAATATTTAATATAAATTATCAAATTTTAATGGTTTTTCAAAAATAATCTTCAAATGCAGATATCTCTGTTTTAATATCATTTAAATTAGCCCTTTATCTACCGACGGTACTTTAAAGTACTGTCGGCAGATAAAGTATTTTACATTTAAAAACGTGTAAAATCGAATTGATGAAAGAATTGTCAAAGGTACTTTATAAGGACGGAATCTATATATTTTAACCTCACTCTATGGCACTAGACACAACATGCATTTTGTTCAAAAGAAGGTTTTATATCGCTGTCGATTTTATAGGCTGTCGCTGTTTCTGCTTTTTTTTTTTTTTTTACGCATGTTATAATTAATTTATACATCAGCTCAAGAATTTACCATCAGTCGTAGAGAAAATATAAAGATTATAAAAATAAATAATTATTTAATTTCTTTTCGAGTTTCTGATCTATTTTTCCGACTTGTATGTACCACTGGTGCCCTAAGGTACCCTTTATTTCGATCTGATTCTGTAGTTGATTTGGGTGTTACTTTTGATGTCAAACTTGACTTTTTACTCCACATCAACAGCATTATATCTATAGAACATATAAAAACTTGGGTTTCCTAAGCGTAAAACTAAAGATTTTTCCAATCAGCTTGCGTTAACAGTCCTATACTTCAATATGGTTCGCTCCAATTTGGAGTATTGCAGTCATATTTGGGATACTTCTTATAAAAATAAAATCAAAATTCTAGAGCAAGTGCAAACTAAATTTGCACTTTACTTATATTTTAAAAGTAATCCTATTTATATTCAGGTTATTTCTTCCTCGTATCTCCGAAGTATTTTAAATCTTCCTATAGTTTGAAATCTCTTCGTGACCTTTTTTGTTTGTTTTACTTTTTTTTTTTTTTTTTTTAATATATATAAAGTTATCAATAATATGATTGACTGCAATGATATTATTAACTGTATTCAAATAAATGTGCCAACCAGGTCTCTTAGAAGTAATCATTTATTTGTTACTCCATTTATAAAATATAATTATATTGGCAGAGCTGCCAACCTACTCCGGCAAATTGTTAGTGCCGCCCCCTTTTTTACACCACTTAATTTTTAGAGTATTTGTTTTCTTCATTCATCGTAAATATATTTGAAGATAATTACTCTGCAAATTAAGTGGTGTAGGAAAAGGATTTAGGATTTAGTGGTGTAGGAAAAGGCTAACAATTTGCCGGATTTGGTTGGCAGCTTTGTATTGGTAATTTTTCATTATATAAATTTTAGAAAATTTATACTGAGCTTTCTCTGAATTTGGATATTTTTAACATGTCTTTTACTGTTTTTAAGGCTAGGTGTTTTGAACTTTTAAATTCATAACATGTATTTTTTTTTTCTTTTTCTATGTTTGATGCAATGTATTATAGTTTTATTCAAGCAACACTGTAATTGGATTATTTCTGTAGTGTACTTTTCTTTAATTAAATAAATAAAAGTACCACATCATTAAATTATTATTCATTACCATGATAATGAGATGAATATTTTTTAAACATTCAACTAAATAAATATATATGAAATACATATTTTGTTTCTTTCGTAGTTTGACATAAAAAATAAAAATCTTCTTTTTTTTTTTTTTCCCTTGCCCAACTACATGGAAAATTTCATGAACTATTTAAACATAAATTATATTTTATATTTGTTAGAAATTTACATATTACAGCATAAATATCTTAATTTGTTTTTTGTAAGTACGTTTTATCAATTCAATGAATTTTTATTCTAATATATTTACTTAATTAATTTTTATTGAAATTAAAATTATTTAATTATTAAAAGCGCATCTTTTTTCTTTTCTTTTTCTTAATTATTATTATTATTGTTTCTTTGCGGAAAATAACATATTTATTTTATTCCTTTCACAGTTAGAAATTTTATATTCAAATTATAAAATAGCATGACAGGAATAATAAAAATTCTAAGTTCCTTTCTTAAAATGCTACATTGTAGTTTTCTCTCATTGTTTACTTACGGAATAAAATAAATTTGTTCATTAATTAAAAGACACCGCTTAAATATGCAATCCATTTGAAATAAGAAATAAATGAGACACAAATAAGAAAATTTATTCATTTTAAATTAAAAAAAATATTCTTTAAAAAAAATAAGAGGAAACACCTTAACATCCCATTAATATTAATTAATTGTGATCTTTAATAATTAGTTGCAAAAAGATTTATTTATTTATTATATTATATTTTTCTTTTATTTATTTATTTACTTACTTTTCATGCCTTTACATTTTCAAATTAGCTCTATCGCAATCATATTTTAAATTTTATAATTCGACAACTACAAACAGTGATTAAAATTATTTTTTCCGGAAACAGATTAAACACAAAGGCAAATAAAATATGCGTTTAGGAACTTTTGTATGCCACAACAAAATAATAATTTTGTTCCCGATTTTATTCGAAATAAATAACAAAATTTCTTTTATTGAGAAATATTTATTTCTAATTAGCTTGGTTTTTTTCGTAGCTTTTAACTGATTTATTTTAACATCTAATTGAACAGTTTGTGAAATCCGAATTATTATAACACAAAAAAGCTAAACTGTAATTAGCAAAGCGGATAACGATCTAACTGAATGGAGACTATTATGAGATATTTATGAGAATAGAATACTAAATTTGAATTTTCTCACCGATCGATAATAAATGAATTAGAAAGGTTAATAAGGAAGGTTTAATTAAAGAAGGATTTGCACCGATTAAAAAGAAAAAAGTGCTAAAATGAACAAGGTTAAACGTCACAAAATTTTTTTAAATTCTTAATATGATAAAGGAATTATAATGTTTAGAATAGGGTGCCTTTAATTAATATATCGGATTAACTTTTGAGTTGAATAAGTGCCTTAATATTTTTAACATCAAATTTTGAAATTCATGTTTTTTTCAGAAAAGTTTTATATTTTAAAGTTCTTCTTGTTAATTACAAATCATTTCTATTATTTCTTTTATATATATATATATATATATATAATTTGAATAATTTAATTACCATTGTAACACTCAGCAGACAAAAGATAGATGAAGATACCAACATAAAATTAAATTTAGATTTATTTCGAATAAAAATTGCCACGGTAATAATTTAATTTGAGTACCAATGGTTAGTAAAAACGTGTGAAAGTACTTACGCAGAAGAGAAATGACACTAACATAACACATAAGCCTAACGATGAGAGAATTTGCAAAAACTATGAAATATTAACAGTCAACATTTTAGAGAAAAAAGAAAGGTTAAAAATTACCAAAGAGTTCCGTTAAAAGGAAAAAAAAAAAATAAAAAAAAAAAAAAAAAAAAAAAAGGAAGTTCATGAACTGAAAATTGGAATTTTAAATGCTGAAATATATATATATAAATATTTTTCTAGGATTATAAAAATTAATAAGGGAGATTTACTCGTAATTAAGAAAGTTTTGTTGAGTTGAGTTGAGTTGAGTTGAGTGAGTTTAAAGTCGCACTAGCAACGCAATGGGCAATTGGAGACGGTCTAAGACTCAGACTTAGGGAGTAGTTCGGAGACATGCCATTACAATTTTGATTCTCTGCAGAGGGGATGGTTCGTCTCTTTCGGTAACCTCCAGAGGTTTTAATTTAGGAACAGGGAGGCCAGTGAGGGTAGGACGGATTTTATGTGCACAAGCCAATTTTAACGTACATCATGGTCTTCAACCGGCTCGAGTATCGAATCCGAAATCTTCTAATTACGATCTCGGCTCTCTACCGACCGGCCCCTTTAATTAAGAAAGATTTCTATTGATAAAATAAATTACTGTAATGAACAGCAACAATCATCAGAAATTAATATATTTTTCTTTTAATGTATTGTAAAACATGGTTACATGGACCCTGGGGTTTACTTGAATCCCAAACGATAAAACAATCAAAAATCACCCCCCCCCCCTTGCACTGGTTTATTGAAGTAATGCATATACAGTAAAACCTCTCTAAGTTGGACACTTGCGGTTCCAGGAAAAAGTGTCCAACTTATAGGGGTGCTTACAATTTTCGATTTAATTAAACTATATCTATGCATGCCTTTTAACTTTTAATCATATCTAAATATAACATAATTAAGTATTCATAACTTATATACAAAAAATTATTAATTTGCCAATTTAAAATCTAAATTTAAATAAATGAAGAGGAACCCTAACAACCGAAATGTATTCTGTAATGCTCATTTTAAAACAGTCTAAGTCAAAATATGCCTGTAGGATCTCTATTGGATACTTCCTGGAGAAAAGGACGAAAACAATTCAAATCAATAAAAAGAAAGACTCTTTCATTATGCTCCAAAATTCAGTTATTTGTGAACTTTTCAATTGAAGAAAATAAATATTTTTTTACAAGATGAGACAGAGATGAATATATTGTCACAAGAAACATTGTTTTTTAGATATTTACAGCTATTTCTACAACGGATAAGTAAAATTTCTAAAAAAAGTGAGAAAACGGAAGTTTTATATCTTTTCTTTCCTGTCTCATTGGGTAAAAGTGTCCAACTTTGGACAGTATTTGACTGTCCAACTTCCAAGTTAGAGGGGTGTCCAACTTATAGAGGTTGGACATAATGTTAATCCTATGGATACATTCCGTTCCGAGAAAAAGTGTCCAACTTAGAGGGGTGTCCAACTTAAAGGGGTGTCCAACTTGAGACGTTTCACTGTAGTTCGAAATTGAAGGGTTGATATAAGAGGAGTTCTCTAACATCACATCTTTTTCCCAGGAATTCTTCAAGATCAATTCGGGATGAAAAGACATCCCAGAAACATCCTGACGATGCACTGTGAATAAGTGTGCTGTTAAGGTTGGCATACGGCGTATCACACTGAAAAAAATTCTGTAACTGACATCTAGAATCTAAGTTGTGGCTCTAGAAAAAATAGTTCCATGTCATCTTTATAAATTCTAGTTCCCTTAGAAAGCGAGTTCTAGAAGCCCCTATTAGAATTCTAGAGCGTTTGCCTATATTCTCGAGGGCAAAGTTATTTAAAAATCTCTGCAAATAAATGAAACTACAAGAGGCGGGTTTCAGCAACTATAATCTTGGTTTATTACCAAATTCTAGAAAATCAAGCAAGAATTTCTCGCAATACAAAAGATTCAGAATATTCAGGATATTGTTTCACCATCTAGAAATGTGTACACTAGAAATTCTCGATAATTTCGTCTATTCAGTTTATTGGTGTGCCTTACGCGCATAGCTTGAAAATCTATATTTCTAGTTAAGGAATTTAGAAAAGGGCCACTTATTCATTCTAGAGGAAGGCGGTATATATTTTTTTCTCAATACAGCATGCTGAGTAATTGAAGTTAAATTTTGTCCACTCAAGATGGCTGCCGTTATAGTAGCACTACCGTAGGAGCCATATTGAGTCTACCAAAATATTAACTAGTGATGTGTTACTTAGTGGCTTTCGATCTTCATGTTTTTCCGGATGTGTCATCTCTTCTTATATAATTCCTCAAAGGTTCGTAGTCTGTCTGCAAAAGATAGGAAATACATCCACTGCGTCACTAAATCAGTGACAGGAGCGATTTTATTCATTTTATCGTTTTAGGTTCAAGTTTATTTCGAAATTGCGGCCATTTGAAATCACGCTGCCACTTGAAAATGTGCCATCACGATAACTTTTAAAATACTAAACTAATTCAAACAAATTTAGATAGTGAACTTATGATTCAAATATCTTGAATAAGTTCAATTGGTAACTTGATCTGCAATTTTATTTCCAAGTGGCTGCCACTTGAAAATTTGTCATTATGATAACTTTTGTAATGCTGAATCAATTCGCATCAAATTTGGGTAATGGATATGGATTTATCATTCAAATATCTCAGATAAGTTCCCTGGGCATCTCACTTCGCTTTTTTGTTTCCAAGTGGCGGCTATTTGAAATCACGGTGCCACTTGGAAATTTTTTATCACAATAATTTTTGAAATACTGAATTGGTTTGAACTAAAGTTGGCCAGTGAAGTTATCATAAAAATATCTTGGATGATTTCGCTGGGCAAGTTGCCTCGCCATTTACTTTCCAAGTTGCAGCCACTTAGACTGCCACTTGAAAATTTGTCATCCCGATAACTTTTGAAGTACTTAATTCAAACCAAAGTTGAAAAATGGATTTATCATTCAAATATCTATGATTTCTGTTTGAAATTCTCTTTAATTTTGTTTCCAAGTTGCGTCCACTTGAACGCTGCCACTTGAGACTTTGCCATCGCGTTAACTTTTGAAATACTGAATTTATTCGAGCCAAAGTTGGACAGTGGACTTATCTTACTTATCATAGATTAGCTCACTCAGCAACTTGTTCCGCCATTCTGATCCAAGTGCCGGCCACTTAATTTTTCAACACGATGACTTTTAAGATTCTGAATTATATGGAACTAAATTTGTACTATAGACTTATCTCACAAGTGCATTTGATATATTTGTTTGCCAACTTGGCCTGCTATTATGTTTACAAGTGCTGGCCACTTGAAAATTTTAAATTAACGTAAAAAGACATTTATGAACCGATTTACTTAAAGCTCCATATGTACATAGCCTAAATCAATATTCCTACCAAGTCCATTAATAATTTGTAGCCACTTGATAAGTAAAAAGAAATCAACCTACCCTTCTGAATGAGCCAGAAGGACTTGTTTTTACTTTCTTCTATATTCAATGGAATGAATAGGTTTTGTAAAAATTTTCGACTTTGTGTTTTCAATGGGTTTTACACAATTAGAAAGGTCTAGAACCCTATTTGATCATTTTTAGAAAATGTCTGTTTATCCGTCTGTATATGTGTGACAAAACTTTGTGGCAAATGTATCTCAGGAACTACTGCACAGAATTTCATACAATTTTATATGTAGTTGCACCTTGACACAAATTAGTACCTATCAACTTTTCATGAAAATCGCTCAACAAGTGGTGCTGCCATTATGTTTTTCTAAGTTTTCAACATGGTGGTATGAGACAAAATTTTGTATAAATGTGCATAATGAGAATTATTTGTAAAGGATCATTATGAAAAAAAAAAAAAAAAATTAATAGTAATAGACCACTGAGAAATTGTCTTTTGTATATGTAGGAGTATCGCTACCTCTTGTGTGAGAAGTACCCTCGGGATGCGAAAATTTTCAATATGGATATCTTTCAAAGGAACTCGTCCATACTCTTTGAATGGTTGGACTACCGATCTGTGATAACTTAAAATAACGTTAATGACTTCTTTCATTTTAAACAGACAAACAAACAAACAAACAAACAAACAACAACAACAACAACAACAACAACAAAAAAAAAAAAAAAAAAAAAAAAAAAAAAAGGCATTTTTAAGATATTATTTTGTAGGGCATAAAAATGACTTCCATTGGACATTTAGTGCTAAACTTCTTTGGGATGAAAATCGGCTACATTCATCAGGGAAAATAATTTTAATAAATTATTTGTACTGAGAGAATTTGTATAGGGAAATATAGAAGAAAAATTTGTGGTGGCAACAACATACTAGTTTCTTTTATCTACTAAATTTTTAGCCAATAATTTATGTAAGCCAATTTATCTAAGCAATTTGCTAAGCCAATAATTTATCAAAATCTAATGAATCGATTCTTATTGAAATTTTGTACACTTCTTCAAAGTAGAAATGACTAGGGCTTAAACGAAAGAATTTTGGGAAAAAAAAAAAATGAAATTTGATTCTTTGGCAGAGTTTTATGTAAAAACAGAATATTTATTGATTTTTTTTTTTTTTTTTTTTTTTTTCCGACTGAGTGAAAATAATGCCTGGACCGGGAGTCGAACCCCGGATCTTTGACTTACAAGGTCAAGGCTCTACCAATTGAGCTATCCAGGCCGACACCCCGGTCAGCATTACTCACTCAGACAAGCTTTAGGCAGAAACATCTGGTCTATCATGTAGATAGCTCGACAGAAATAAGCCGCGCTTAATTGAAAAAACCATTAAACAATGGTGTTTTTAATGGTGTTTTCCATTACCTGTCATGGCTTATTTCTGTCGAGCTATCTACATGATAGACCAGATGTTTCTGCCTAAAGCTTGTCTGAGTGAGTAATGCTGACCGTTTGTCGGCCTGGATAGCTCAATTGGTAGAGCCTTGACCTTGTAAGTCAAAGATCCGGGGTTCGACTCACGGTCCAGGCATTATTTTCACTCAGTCGGAAAAATAAAATTTCAATAAATATGATTTTCTTCCAATCAGTTGATTGTGTGATTTTAATAAAAATTGTAAAAACAGAATAGTTTTCGGTCCATTTTATCCTACGCAAAGTCTTGTAAAATTAGTTGTAATCGCAAGAAAAGAGAAAAAAAAGAAAAGAAAAGAAAAAGAAAAGTCTTTCGTTCAAACACTAGTCAATTCTACTTTGAAGAAGTGTAAAATTTTAATAAGAATCGGGGCGTTAGTTTTTGAGAAATCACGTCCATTACTTCTGAGGGGTCCCCGGAAACCAGGACTTCCGGCTTAATTTTTCAAAATTTTTAATGAAAATTTTATAAAATATTGTTTAAATGTTGCTCTTTTATATGCTCAGAATTTTGAATAAAATTTTTTATTTATTATACTACTACTACTAATAATAATAATAAATGTATAGGGAGATAATATGCTTTTTTTTTAGCCTTTGAAATTTATGTAACCCCCTTAAGAGGGGACAATACTTAATCCCGCGGACAGCCGTGGCCAATGTTATTCTATGGGAAAATTTGTTGCGACAATTACACATTACCTAATGTATATTTTTTAATTCTGTTTTCGCAGTCAGAAAATTCATAACCGTTAAAGAAGTACTCATTTTTGAAAAATTATTATTTTTTTTTAATTGTTACATTTTAATTTTGAGTTCAAAAATGCGATTTTTCACAAAATGCATTTTTCTCATTTTCTAGTCGCAAAATGAAATACTAAAATTTTAAAAAAACCATTTTTTGGAAAACAAGTACTAATTTAACGCTTATGAATTTTCTAAATGTGAAAACAGAATTGAAAAATATACATTGGGTAATGAGTAATTATGTAATCAAATTTTCCCATAGAATAACATGGGCCAAGGCTGCCGGCGAGATTAGGTATTGTCCGCTCTTAAGGAGATTAAAAAAAAAAAAAAAATTATATATATATATATATATATATTCGTTTTTATCTTTTCTTTCTTTTTTCTTTTTCTTTTTCATTTTTTAATTACTTTTTCAGCGTGATAAAAATCTGACTACATATGCGTTGGAATATAACTTACAAAAGTATATTAACATTTCTCGAAAACTATTTAATTAAAGAAAAAAAAATATTTTGAAGGTTTTATTTTTATTTTTTAAATTTTCTCTACTAAATAAATTGTATTTTATTATAATTTCTCTTTATTCTAGAATTTACATTATTGTAGTTTAACAATATATTCTAAACTTATTTGGGTATTACTTTGCGGATTTATAGATAGGTTAATTAACAATTAGAGTACTATGTCAATTTAACCCTTCTTTGCATGCTTTTTTCTTTTCTTGTGTCAGGATAATAAAATTCATACTCTAGATAAAGGAAAAACGTTTAAAAAAGTCCTAGTATAAATATATAATATAAAATAATTAAACAACAGTATGATGGAAATATCAATCATCATGCAAATTTACATGTTTAGCTCAGTAGAAAAAAAAAAAAATAATAATAATAATATATCTTTGTATCTTTGCATAGTGATGCAAATTTCATCGCTTTTATTAGCAAACAACTCTCAGATTAGTTATAAAAAAATGCTTAAGAAATCGCACGTTTCTTTCAACCACAACAAACAGAGGAAGGATACAAGTTCATACTCACTATAATGATTGTGACATTTGATTTTTTTTCAACCACGTTCCTTATTATGCAACAGACATGAAAAAAGTTACCAGCAACAACCAATTTACCGTACACCAGTTTTGAGTACAATTTTTTGTTCACAAACAAATTATATATAATGGAAATTTCCATCACCATGCCAATTCCATCACCATGCCAATGCAATTCCATCACCATTTCCATTTGTTATAACGGAAATTTCCATCACCATGCAAAGAAGGGTTAAAATCTGGTAGTGAAATAAAGAAGTGACTATAAAATAGTTTAAATGGTGTCAAAAAAAAAAAAAA